>VYZT01056688.1:0-41375 GCA_013400735.1 Pomatostomus ruficeps | reverse complement strand
ACGGCCCCTCACGGCCCCAGATCCCCGGCACCGCCCGTCCTTCACGGCTCCTCACGGCCCCTCACGGCCCCAGACCCCCGGCACCGCCCGCCCCACGTGGCTCCCGACTCCCCCCGCTGCTACCGAATCCTCCGAAATCGAGTAAAACCCTCTAACACCGTCTTTCTAGTGCCACCGAGTCAGACGTTACTTTATTGATGGCCACGGTGTGCGTGGCTGGGAACATTCCAGCCTCCACCTAGACACGGATACAGAACTTTTTCACCTGTTCATGCGTTTAATCAAATAATGGCATTTCTAAATTACATAGCGCTCTTTCATTAATTAGTATTCTATCCCACCGGTTATTGATTTCTCGCTGTTCATGCTAATTCGTCCATATTTTTAGTCTTTTTAGTATCTATTTCCTCCAGCAGGGCCTTTCCAACACATCTACTGAATCTTTTTTAGTCTCTTCTTCATCTTCTGCCTTCTGCAAAGTGTCCTTGTGGTACATAAATTCCGTGTTCCAGATGTCCGGCCACATCGATCCATCTTCCAGGCTTTGTTCACTGGAGCACATCAGTTTATCAAAAGTCAAAGTTTCAGTCATTTTCCCTAGCTGCATTCCCACCAAAGCAGCTTATGACAACTCTGCTAAATGCTGGCTGAGAGTGATCTAAGAATAACATATGATAATTAATGTACATATTGGTTATGATAAATTAACACAATTAATTTAAAAGCTAATTAAAACCATTAACTAGAATTATAAAGCTCTATAGTTTCTGACAATGCAGTGGGGAACTGCCTGAGACACCCTCTCCTCCCTGGCTCCCAAGCCCTTCAAAGCCCCCAGTGCTGAGCTTTCCCTGCCTCTGTCTCTGTCCCAAAACGTGGAATATGCAAAAATTCCCTTAAACAGGATGTTCTCTGATGTTTGATCTTTGTAAACTTTCAAGCCTAATCAGCGAGAAAGGAGATTTAATCCAAGAAACAGAGAGCAGCCAACAAGCTCTAGGTGATATCCAGGTGTTAGAAAAACAAATTACTTGGCTAAGATTTAGGGCTGGGCACGTTTCCATGATGTCAGACCTAGGGGAGGTGACCAAAGCTCGGGAAGAAGGATGTGCCTGTGATAGCGGACCCAAGGAATGCAGGATTTACAGACCACAAGGACATTTGGCAAAGCCCCCAAGATAAGGCAGAAACCAACAAAAGTAACTGTGCTGAATGAGCTCCCGGTGGGGAAAAGGGAATTCCGGGAGTGCAGGTCGTGAGCACCAGCTCCAAATCTCCGCCGACCCAAAGGAAGAGGAACACTAAGCATGGGAGTGAGCAGGAGGAGCGAGAGAATCATTAACCAGCAGATGACGGAGCACTAATTAATAAGAGAACTGTGTAACCTGCAGCCAGTGAACATGAATGCCTTTCTTTGCACCACACAGAGCCTCCCCTCGGCGGAACATGGCTCAGCCCCGGCACTGCAAGCACTTGGATTTTTGTTAATCCATGACTCAACTGCAGCCTGGAGAAGTACATTTTGAAATGCTGAAATGCACCAATAAATAAATATGAGGCATGTCTGAACTGACAGTGTTTGTCAACACAAAAAAACTGGGAGCACCTCCTTAACACCTCTGAAAGTAAAGAGCAGGGAAATCTAAACCAACCCAATGTGTATCTAGTAGAGAATATTTATTTTCTAATACTGTGTATTCTATTTCTGCCTTTAAAAATCAAATACAAAATCTCAGATATCATTAATCACACGTTGCTTGCAAATCAAATCCAAATATTAAATGTCAGTTTTTTTCATCAAGCCATTGACTAATTAATGGCAGGTTTCAAATGGCATTACCAGACCAAGCACTTTAGGCAGACCGTTTAAGCAAGATTAAAGGCAGGTTCTTTCCTGAGTTTGATTTCAGGTGTGCCAGGGCCTCACCACCCTCACAGCCAGGAATTCCTTCAATATCCCATCCATCCCTGCTCTCTGGCACTGGGAAGCCATTCCCTGTGTCCTGTCACTCCATCCCTTGTCCCAAGCTGTTCTGGAGCCCCTTTAGGACTGAAGGGACCTGCAGCTTATGCCAGCTAATGTGGGCATATTTTTAACTAATATTTTTAACTAATCCCACCTGGTTTGCCACATCCATTAGTCATCTGACAGTTCCAGTTATGCTGCATGTCAAGTCCCAGCTCTTCATCTGCATGCCCAGACTGTTGTGCCAAGCCCGTGCGTGCTGGTTGTCCCTCTCCACCTACTCACTGCTAATTCAGGAGCTACTATTTTTGTCTCACGGTGATCGTGTGCATAAAAAGTTCGGTTTCCTCCCCAAAATGTTTTCAAAGGAAGCAGAACGCAGGCCTGAGCTGAAAATTCCCCTTGCTGCACATCAATTGCCCAGCATCAGCAAACCTGGTTTTCAGGGAATGTAGTAGGAGTGAAACGCCTTCCTAGGAAGATCGGGAGTTTACGAATGATTGAACTGCACAAAAGGGAGTTGTTTGTGACCGGGGCACACAGGAGTGGCTCAGTGAGAAAGAAACAATTTGGCAACTCTCAATGAAAAGGATAAAACTTACTGCAAGGTCGGCAATTCTGTGATTGGAAACACGGCACAGCATTCCTGGTGGAAGAATCTGTACAGAGGAGGAAAGCTCCAAAGCAAAGCTCTGTCTTCACTGCCGACATTCCACTTGTTACATTTTGTAAATAAAGCTTTTTTCTCCTCGCAATGCACGTTGTGATATTTCTCCTCCACACAAAGGAATGTTCTTGCTTCACGGCAGCGCACGCCCGTACCCGAGAGACAGGAACCACAGGGCACATTTCAAGTGGGAAGGTGGAAAAAGGGTTTAAAACCCAAAAATTTTAGGAAATTGTTCTGTGAAAAACAGTGGTAGACTGTGAACAGTACAAACCAGGCTGTCCAAACTGGTGTGAATTGGAACTTGTTCTGTCCTGGTGTACGGTTTTGCTGTCAGATTTCCCTGTAGCTTACAGAAGATGTTCACCACAACCCAGAAGTTGTTGCCCTCCTTTTGTCTTTGAAAGCAGGAACAGCAATGTGATAATGAAGGTTTCTGGATTTTATGTAAGTGACTCAGGTTGGCTGCCAGCTCCATACACAGAAAATAAGCATTCCTGCTTAGTAGGAATTTTAGTGAGGACAGTCTGCTTCCCTAAGTGCAAAATATCCATTAGCCCTTAACGTCACTTGGAGAAGCTCTCCATGCTTCAAAAATCCTAAAAATGCCTTCCCAGGTGTTTTTCAGCTGGTATTTGTGTCAGGCTGCAGCGAGGCTGACAGTGGGATCACATCCTCGTGCCTCCAGGATTATGTAAAAGAGGGGGATGCATTTGATGAATTATTGTCCACCTCAGCCTCTCCTTTGAGCAGCGCTGTTATCTGTGCTTACTGTGCTGTGGGTGCAGCAGGCTGTGAAATCAGAGCTCTGGATAATGGCAGAGCCAGAGTTTTCCCCGGGGGATTGCTGCTCATCCCACAGGACACACATGAGGCAGGCAAGAGCCTTGGCTTCCAATCCTGTTTGTTGTCAGCTTATTCTATTAAAGGCTGGCTTTCAGTGCCAGTGCTAATTTCATAGAATCCCAGAATGGTTTGGGTTGGGAGCGGCCTTAGAGCCGATCCCGTTCCACCCCCTGCCATGGCCAGGAACATCTTCCACTATCCCAGGCTGCTCCAAGCCCTGTCCAGCCTGGCCTTGGCCACTGCCAGGGATCCAGGGGCAGCCACAGCTTCTCTGGGCACCCTGTGCCAGGACCTCCCCACCCTCACAGGGAACAATTCCTTCCCAATATCCCAATATCCATCCCTGCCCTCTGGCAGTGGGAAGTTCATTCTCTCCCAGCCTGTGTTTGTCCTGGGCATTGCTCCACCCAGGTGCAGGACCTGCTCTTGGCTTTATTGAACACCACGAGGTTCTCACAGTGTCACCTCTCCCGCCCATCTGGGTCCCTCTGGACACCTCATCCCTTCTTTCTGGTGTGTGACTCCACCACAGAGCTCAGTGTCATCAGCAAACGTGCTGAGGGTGCATCAGCCCCACTGTCCTTGTCACCACCAAGGACATTAAATAGTCCTCTCATGGGAGAACACTTGAGCTTAATGATCCCGAGGGACTTTTCCAACCTAACCAACTCCATGATTCTATGCCCATGAGACGTGCAGAGGCACACAGGGGACAGTACCCCCACCCCTCCTGGCTAAATCATTAGCCCAGAGCTTTTCTTCCTCATATATTAATGTTTTCCTGATTGCCTGCTCCTCTGCCTGTGTACTGCTCTGAATAATTAATTTAAAACATTAAATCCATGCAGAAGTGACTTTTCACTTAACGGTGGGTTAGAGCATGGTCTGCCCAATGCCATCCTTGCCTGGTAAGGGAAGCACTGGGGGGCATTCCCAGTGATATGAGCTATCCTCCACAGTCCCTGTGGGATATGGAAGGAGGTTTTTTACCTTTCCACAGTTTATTTTGTCACACAGGCCAAGATTCATGAAGGTACCCAATTTACAAGCCTGGATGGAAAAGGACATTTATTTTTGTGGAGTTGATCAGCCTACATAGTATCTTCCCTTTGCTTCCTCAGACCCCTCACTCACAAAAGCATCTTACTATTTTTTGTTGTTTCTACTTCTTCCAATTTTACAGTATTTTTGCCCAAGAAGAGAAGCAGTGTGGAACGGAGAGTCTGTCGCACAAACCCGGACCAGTGAGGCCATCCAGTGGCACAGGCTTGCCAGTGCTGATAAACCCCGAACTGCCGGCAACAAATATTAAATTTCTGCTCCTGCCTCCAACGCCAGCAGCCACGGCGCCAGCCCTGGCCCTGCGGACACGCAGGTGCTCTGAGGGACGGTGGCTCCCGGCAGGGACACGGGGTGCAAAGTCTGCAGAATGCCTCCTGCAGCGCCCTTCGGCCCCCTGGCACGGCCGGAGACCGCGGAGAAAACTTCCACACAACGCGGAGTGCTCACATAAATATTCATGAATAAATACGCCACAGCGCTGTGGAAACTGTATGGAAATACGTGGCTTTTCCAGCTGCATTCCCCCTTATTAATTAACAGCACCCCGAAGCCTCATTTTACTGACAGCTCTACAAACCCAGCTCGGGGCTTGTGAAGGAACTCACCCACTCCCCAGCCATCCAGAGCTCCCACAGAAGAAACCCCGTGTTTAAAACTCCAAATAAAACCACATCTTTGCTATTCCGGACAGCTGCGTGTTATATTCTGTTTGTCCTTCCTGCCTTCCTGCAGAAACAGGGTAGTTTACCCTGCTGTAGCATTTATTTTCTAATTGCATATTAATTAGCATTTTCCCTGTGGTTTTGTACTCTGCATCTCAGGGATTACCCAACAGAGCTGAGTTAAATCCAAGCCACTTCACCCTTGGGTTTCCTGACACCTGCTGTACCACTAAATCGTGCATGTGGCAAAAAATGAGAGTGCAGGGAAATTTGTGTCTGAAATAAATCCAAATGAAGCCCCTTGGGACTCCCCTCTGGCACACGCTCACGTGGGCTGGGATTTGCAAAGTTTTTTGTTTACTTTAGTTACCGCTATAAGGACTTTCACAAATAAAAACCTGGCAATAAAATCGAAGACCAAGCTTTTCTTTTTCATCACTGTGAATGGAACCCTTATCCAGGTCATTGTATATAAAGTATAACAAGATACAGGCTTTCCTTGGACTTCATTGATTTTTATCCAAGTCAGTATTTTGAAATATATATTCCACGTATATATATTTATACACAGTGTTTTGGTTGCATTCCTTTAGGTGCCTTTCAGTGGCCAAAATAACATTCCTGAGTGCATAAATATTTTGAGAGACTCTTACTAAACAAAAAACCCCACATCTTTCGGCTGAGCTTTCTGGACAATGCTGTGTCTTTGGCCAGTTTCAGAAGTGATGTTTCTACGCTCCAGTTAACAGCTTAGAGCCCATTTAAAACTCAGCTAAATTTCAGTTTGCTTGCATTCGTCCCTCCGTGCCGCAGCAGCCGCTCCCATAAAGCCCTCAGCAGATCGTTGTTTCTGCAAACACAGGGGAATCGGCAGAATCCCTATTTTCATCCATCCTGGCTTTGTGCTCCCAGTTCCAGCCTGTTTCCATGGGGGAACATGCCCAGGCGTTGGCGCTGTGTGGAATATTTAAAGCACCTGGTGAATGTGAACAAGCAGAAACAGTAGTAAAATGAAAAATAACTAAACCCCTCAGAGGGCACAAAAAATTACACTTTGTTTACCAAAAAAAAAGAAAAAAAAGGTGATGAATTTAACAAAGGCAAAGAAAATTTCCAGCGCCCTGGCAGGTTGTGCAGAGGCGCAGCTCACACCCCGCGCCGGGTACAAAGTTCTGCACCAACATTGACACAATCTCTCCTCCGAGGCTCGTGTTTCAGGTTTGCTCAGGCCGGGCGTGAGGGACGCGCGGCACGAAGATGAGCTCAGCTCGGCTGCTACAAGCGAATGGTGCTGTTAATCTCGCCTCTTCCTGCAAAGGCTTCAATTACCGGGACACTTGGGTTGTCAGCGCCGCTTCCCCTCGTTCCAACAGCCAGGCTTTCCACGAGGGAGCCGCCGGTTTGTAGTGAAATAATAGTAATTTCCACGGCACACTCCACCTTGGGAATGCCACACCAGCACAAACGCGGTGAAGCATCCCTGGGAGGCAGGGAAGTGGCGTTATCCACGCGTAATCCAAGGGGAGGTGTTACTGACACAAAGTCTTGCTCAGGACACAAACTGGGGCAGCCCAGAGTGATACGGACACTCCAGTCTCAGTTCAACTCCGTGTTTTCCCCAGAGAATCATCACAGGCAGGAAACACAATATATTTGCACCAGATGTATGGTTGTCACGGGAAACACAACTCTCAAAACTCCCTCTTTTAAATCACATAAAATCTCGCTCAGAAATTGCTCCTCAAGGGCTGTATCCTTCTTTCTAGGTCACCCTTTTACAGGACCTAAGGGTTTGGATTTTTTGTTACTTTGTCACATTTTGCTGAGAAGTTTATTAGCTTCTCTCTAACGGAGAAAATTGGCCTCTCTAATGGAGGCTTCCCTTGCTGTTAACCTGCATCACACAGCAGTTATTTCATCCGGTTTTTAAACTGGCAGATTAGGAAACAACCAAGAAGCTCTTTCTCTCCTTTCCTCACTGCTCTGACTCTGATACTCCAACTAATAAAATAATCACGTCACCATTTGATGTGACAGAGCCAAATGATAATCTTTGTGTTACCAAACACCCCGTCCAGCTGCACTGGGCGGTGGATTTTCTCACCTACCGGCGAGATTTAAGAAAATAAAGGAGTTAAAAAGAAGTACGTGGGAGAAAACATAACAAAAACGTTTCCCATGCGTCTTGATGTGAACGAGCACACCCATAACTGATACTTTGGTATTTCTATTGTACTTGTGAAAGAAAAGGATCACAGAGAACACTCTCAGGGCTGTGACTCGTATAAGATTACTGATCTCTTTCTGCAGGAACCACACGAATTCTTGTGTTAGCGCTTGAAATCCACACCCCTCCTGGGTGTCCCTGAGCATGACAGCTCTGTCAGCTGAGCTCTGCCCAACCGGGGCACGCCAGGAGACCCCCACAGGTGTCCTGACACCAATTTACTAAGGCCATCAATCTCCGAAATTACTTCGGATTATTTCACTTCACCTGTGAAGAAACCTGACACACCTGGCTCTCATCCATCCGTTTGTCCTGTGTTCGTGTTGGGGCACGAAGAAGGGCAGACCTTGGAACTTACTTCCAGGGAGGAAAGAATAAACCTGATAAAAACATCAGGGCAGGTTTGGAGGTGAGATAAAACGTAAGAGAAAGCCCTGCACGAGAGGGCCCTGAGGGGTGAGAAGGGTGATAAGGGAAGTAAAACGAGACACACGCCAGTTTAAAAAAAGCTTACAAACCTCTTTAAATCAAACAAAGGCACTGGAAGCTCGGCAGCCTGGGATAGTGGAAGGTGTCCCTGCCCATGGAATGGGTGAAACTGGATGAGTTTTAAGGTCCCGGTCCCGGTCTCGGTCCCGATCCGGGTTCCCTCACGCACCTCCTCCCTCCCGCCGCCAGAGGGCGCCCTCCCGCCGCCGCCGTGCCCGCCGCCGTCCGCGCCCCCCCAGCAGCGCCGCGATTGGCCAGTGCGGCCGGTCTCGCGCCTTATATAAGGGGAGCGGGGGCAGGGCGCGCCCCCAGTCCGCGGGCGCTGCGGGCGGGGCGGGAACAAGATGGCGCTGCTGCGGGCCGTGTGCGTGATGCGAGGCGAGAGCGCCGTGCAGGGCGTCATCCACTTCGAGCAGCAGGTGAGGGCACGTCCGGGGCGCTGAAACCTTCCCCCCATCACCCAGGCGGCGCGGAGCCCCCCGGGTCTCCCTCTTCATCCTTGTCCCCGTGGCCGGCGGGGCGGGCTCGGCTCGAGGGCGCTGCGGTTCCAAATGGCCGCGGCCCTTCGGAGCTGCGCCGTCCCCTGTGCTCGGACAAGGAGCCGCGGCCGCGGGGTCACTCGCGCTCCCCTGGGGAAGTACGGGATCTTTCTGGAAAGTCCCATTAGGTAACGGGTGCTCTTTGCGCTTGGTGATAAAACAGGGGAAGGAGCGTTTTTGAGGGGGTTAAACGAACACAGACATTCTGGATAACGTTGTTGTGGGCTCGTGGCGGGGCCTCCAGTGCTTTTTGTCACCTTCGTTTGACACTGAGCCGTGTAACGGCAAAGTCCGTGTAGTGATAAATCCTCTCTTTTGAAGGGTACTGGGCCGGTGAAAGTCACAGGGGAAATTTCTGGATTGGCTGATGGAGAGCACGGCTTTCACGTCCATGAGTTCGGTGACAACACGAATGGTAAGATGTCCCTTCGGGCCTTTGGGTCATGGCTGCAAAGTGGCTGCTCAGCTCTAAAGAGCTGCTCGTGGCGTTGCAGCAGCTCACGGCTGCAAATCTGTGTGTGGAAATCGTGACATTTCCCGAGGAATCGCTTCCTGGATAATGCTCTGAGCATGTTGAGGCTGGTGGTCAAGACCTGACATACCAAGCACTCACCTGAATGCTTGGATAACCCAGCATTATGAAATAGGGCTTCTGCCTGAGCGTGGGACTTGCAAGTCTGTAGCAGGTGATTTATTCCTGGGGATTAGCGGGGCATGGAGCAGCAGAGAAGCTGTTTCCCGTCGCCAAGAGCGGTGTGGGAGCAGCAGGTTTATCCTGGGATCCTGCTCTGACGCTGTGCTGTGTTCCAGGGTGCACCAGTGCTGGCCCCCACTTCAACCCGGAGAAGAAGAACCACGGGGCTCCCACTGCTGCCGAGAGGTGAGTCCAGGGCATGGACACTGCTGGGGGCTCGGGACATGCCAGAAAAACCCTGGTAACTTCTGCAGCGTTCCCGAGGTCACTCAGCCACACTTCGGTAACTCCAGCAGTTTGTTTCTCTGAGAGTGAGGTGTGAAATACTCTCCTGGGGGGATGTGTTTGTGCTTTTGTGTGGCTTGGGAGGAGGGGACAGCGAGGGCCTGGTGCTCGTGCTGAGTGCCTGTGCTCCAGTGGGATGTGAGACCTGGCTCTTCCCGCGGGAGCAGTTCTCACAGCCCAGCTCCCTTGGGTGGCTGCCAGAGGCTGTGGTGTGGCTGTGCTCGCAGGGTCTGGGGAGTGCCGCTGGCAGCATGGCTCGGACAGCCTGGCCTTGCAAAGGGAACAGCCTGGCATCAGGATCAGCTGTGGAATACTCACAGTAGTGTCCATGAGTGCTACTCGAGTGGCTGCAAATCCCACCTGAGCCACAGGCCGGCAGGGCTGGATGCTGGATGTGGGCCAGGTCCTGCATGACACAGCATGAAACGTGTGTCAGGGCCCCGGCAGCCACTGCTCGGGGCTAAAGGTTGGGATTGCACGGATGTTGCGGCTCCTGGAGGCTTGGCAGAGCCTGCTTCTGGTGTGTCCTGCCTGCTCGGCCGGCTGTGGGCAGGGGAGTCGCTTAGGAGGTTGCAAGAAGTGGATCATGCTTTTATCACTGTACAAAAACGATTGGGCTAAGGCTTCCTGGAAGCTTAAATCAAGCAAATTCCTCAAGGGAAAGCTGCCATTAACCCAGCTTTATAGAACTTGGTTAAAAATAAGGAATTTGTACCGTGTAAGAAGCTGGTGGTCAGCCCTGGGCTGGCTGAGCTGGTCATTCAGCAGGGATGTGTCAGTATTCCAGGCTCTGGATCTGGATGGAGGAGCCTGACAGAGCTGGATCAGCTGCATTTGGAGTGAATGGTGTGCTAGGGGCAGCTGTGCAGGACACAACACACTGGAATGTCCAGAAATCCTGTGAAAACTCTGCTGCTCCAGGCTCAACTCTCCAGGGAAGCCTGAGCAGAGATGTAGCTCTGATAGAAGCTGTGTGGGAGAGCAGGATGCCAAGTGATGGGGCAATGCCAGGCTAGAACAAGCATTCCTGGCACTGCCTGGAACTGAGCAGATCCTGCATTGCCTTTGACCTGTTGCCTGAAACTGCTTTTCCTAATCCTCCCTGAAGCAAAAGCCTGTGGAACAGCTGAGCTGTGCGGTGTGCGGGCCTGCAGGAAAGGTGGTTCCACAGACTCTGGGAGCCTTTGTTACGTTGTAACAAAAACTCCCAGCCTTCCCTGGGAAGAGCTTTCAGTCCAGGCCAGCTTTGCTGAGTTTCCTGTGTTTTTGTGCAGGCACGTGGGGGACCTGGGCAACGTGGTTGCCAAAGGAGGCGTGGCCAAAGTGGACATCCAGGATTCGGTGATTTCCCTCAGCGGACCACACTGCATCATCGGCCGCACCATGGTGGTGAGTGCCCAGGGGCCTTGGGAAGCTCCAGCGCAGGGAGAGGGGATTGGCTGTGGCTGGAGAAGCACAGAGAACCCTCTGTGTCTTAGCTGCCATGAATCCTCATTCCCTGCCAGCTTTCTGCCCCTTCCAGCTGTGGGTGCCTGAACGGCCCTGCTGAAGGCAGCTCATCTCTTAGAGAGCTCCATTTGGAAGTTTTTAGCAGGGGTATCAGTTGGGCATTTTGTAATTAGTCTGCTGCTAGGAGCAGTGCTGATTGTAATACAGTAACATCAGTTAAGGTTCCAATTTTCTTCCAGGTGCACGAGAAGCGCGATGACCTGGGCCTAGGAGGAGACAACGAGAGCCTGATAACGGGAAACGCAGGGCCCCGCCTGGCCTGCGGAGTGATTGGGATTGCAAAGAGCTAAGTGTAGTACCTGCAGTGCTCTTCCATTGCTGCTCTTGCCCTTCCTCGTGCAAGCTCAAGATTTGTCATTAATCTCCTGCTCCTCTGCACCCCGGGCAGCACTCACACGCTGGAGACTGACCAGTTTTGTATCTTGTACATTGAATTAAAGTGTCCCTGCTGGAACGGCTCTGTGGTCTCTGCTCCTGCTGCCACCATTCTGCATCACGCCCCTGCTGTGTGAGGGAAGTTGTGAGTAGCGCTCCCATCCCACACCCTGGATCAGCCCCACACGCTCTGGCCAAGAGCAGCAGCCCCTGGGTGTGCCAGGGCCCCCTCCTGGGGAAGGTACAGCATTTGTAGGCTTCAAACTCGTGTAATAAATGTTCTGGGCAGATACACCTGGGTCTGGCTGTCTGTGAACAGGGAACCACCCCAAACCTGCAGCTGCTGGGAAGGGGCCTGGGCTTCTGCAGGAGGGTGGTTCAGTTGCATCCAGCAGGTTGTTCCAGGCAGTGTCCCAGGAGTGACTGTGTGTGCCAGTGCCAGCCTCCATCCTGCTCTGCTGTGTCCTTCTGACACAGATTGCAGGGTCTCTCTCAATAGAGAAAAGGAGTCATTTTAATGAGGACTTCTATCAGTGTTTCTCTGTTCTGTACTTAGGGATATCCATGGAAGTAGCAGACTGTAGTTCCAGGTAACCCCATTCCACTGAGGCACGTTACTAAGGGAACTGGGTAGGAGAGCAGGAATACTGTAAACTATGTTGAAACTTACAGTCCTTGCTGCTGCCAGAGCACTGTGTGAGTCTTCACCTCCCTGTGCCTCTTCCAGAGGGCTGGCACTGCTGCTGCTGTGAGGGCTTTGCACAGGCACTGCTGCAGGGGGTGGTAAGGAATTGTTCCATGGTTTTCCAGGCTCTGCTTTCAAATCCCTACTGAGGCAGAGAATAGGGGTGGGATCTGGGAACAGAGCAGCCTTCTGCCTCTCCTTTTTGTCTCCAGCTCTTTAAGGAGGTGTTCCCAGTGAAATAAACTCCATCCTTACAGAGCTGGGGCAGCTGTTCCCGAGGCTGAAACCTCAATGTGTTGGGACACAAGAATGTCCCATGGGCCTGGTAGGAAACAACCAGAGAGGACACGAGTTTTAACACATGGAAGCTGAGTTCACTACAATCTGTAAACAGGTTCTTTCTCTCTTTATTCTGCTATTGCAAGAACATAAAAATAGATCTCCTCTCCCCAGTCCAGAGCTCCACAGTGGCTCTCCCACCCTCTCCCTCCCCCAGAGACAGTTCCCTCTGCCGCAGGGCAGCTGTGAAAAAGGACTGATGTAAGGAAGCAGCTCCCCTTTCCTTGGGGAAAAATCCCCAACTTTAAAGGTAGAACACACCTACAGCAAGGAGAAAAAAACCATTAAATATGCACAGGATTCATACAGGTTTGCCCCAGCGCTGCTGGAGTTGTGGGAGCTCTGAGCCCTGGCTGAGCCACGTGGGGTGAGCAGAACTTCCCAAAGTGTTCCTGCCCCAGGGATTGGCCATGGAGAAACTGCGCCTGCCCTCAGCACAGCTCACAGAACGGGGAAGTGCTCTGGAGAGGAGGTGGCATCATGCCCAGGAACACCAGGAATTGCCCTCTGTCCCCAGCCCGGGGGGCACAACCTACCTCTGGCAGGGTGAAGAAGGGCCGGCATTCCGGCAGGAGCCATGGAGGAAGGGCCAAGTCCTTGTCCTTGTCCCAGCCCCGCCTGGAGAGCCGGGCTGGAGTTTCACCGCAGGTTTTGGTGCCTCCGAGGTCTCACTTCCCAGCAAGTACAAAAGCTGCGGAGTGGGTGCTGTCCAGCCCAGCACAGGCTTGGTAAAGTCAGTGCCAGAAGGTGTCACTTTTTAAAAAAAGGCAAATTAAGGGCAACAGGAACCACAGAACCAAGTGGGGGGGGGGGGGGGGGGAAAAAAAAAAAAAATAAAGCAAACACTAAAACAGTTAACTCTGCAATTAACATCTTAAAACTAACTTTTACCCGGGCTGGTCAAGTAGCTCATTAAAATGCAGCAATCTAAAAATCCAGAGGACTGTTACAAATAAAAATTCACTTCTGTGAATTGCTACACAAACAAATGGATTTCCTTTAACAAACAGAACCAAACCAGTCTAATTTAGACTCCAGTACAGCATTAACAGTTCCAACTTTAGGTTGTTGAACACTCCTTTTCCACTTCAGTGCAGCGTAGGAAGAATAGCACACGTTAAAAGTTTGTTACGAAAATAGAGTTTATTAAAAACACATCCCTATTGTTTTGAGGAGCTTTCACCGTTACCTTTTCTTAAATTAAAAAAAAAATAGAAAGCACTTCTACTTCTGATTCGTAAACTTTTTAAAGTCAAAACTTTAAAAAAGTTACAGCAAAAATGGGTAATATTTTAATCATCTCTTCGGTATTTTATGTTATGTTGTGGCTATTTTAAATAGAAGGGAAGCAATCAAATTGCTCACAGTGCCCCGGCGTCGGGAGCGCGGGGCAGAAGCGGATTTACAGCACTGTACAACTAAAACTCGACACTCCAGGCCGGGCTGCAGCCCTAGCGCGGCGCCTCCGCCACGGAGCCCATGTCCTTGTCCGCCTGTTCCAGGGATGAGGTAGCCTCAGGCGCTGACTCGGGCGTAGGCTTCACACCCGCGGGCTCAGCGTCTCCCGCAGTGAGTTCTGAAACAAGTTCCGCGCCCTCCGCTTTGCCGCCGTGGGGCTCGTGGTTTTTGTCGCCTTCCGCCCTGTCTGTCACCTCCGGCTTGTCCTTGCCACGGCTTTCTTCCTTGTCTCTACGAGACTCTCGATCCCTGGAATCCCTCTCCCTGTCTCGATGGCCGCTGGAGCGCCTGTTCCTGTCCTCCGAGTCCCTGTGCCTGTCGCGCTCGGGGCTGCGGCGTCCCCAGTCTCGCCTGTCGCGGCCGCCCAGCCGCTCATGCTCCCGGTCGTCGCGGCTGCCGTAGCGCTCCCGGTCGTTCTCCACCCGGTTCCCGAAGGATCTCCTCCCGAACCGCTCCTGGTCTCTGTTGGGCGTGAACTGCCTGTCGTTCCTGAACTGCCGCCCATCCCTGTTCTCCTCAGGGCCGCCGCCGCCGCCCGGGCCGCCCCCGGGCCGCACGAAGTGGCCGGGCGGTGGGAAGGGCGCTTTCATCCCGTGCGGGGGAGGCATCCCGAAGCCGCCGGGGCCCGGCGGGGGCCCCCTGTGCATCATGTGCGGGGGCATGTGGCGCGGGGGCATCATCGGGAAGCGCGGCAGCGGCGGTGGCGGCATTCCAGGCGGGCGCTGCAGCGGGATCAGCCCAGGCCGGGCTCCCAGCAGCCCCGTGGACGGAGTCTGCAGCCCCACCACGGGCGCGGGCGGTGGTGGGGCCACGCCCTGGGTGCCTGCAAGGAACACAAAAGGGACAGTCAGGAGGGAACATGCAGCATTTCCATAACCTCAAACCCAGCCTGCAGCCATCCCAGGAAAACAGCACCCCAGAACCTGGAGCTCTCCACGCACCGCCCGGGCAGCAGCGGCTGCCAACACCCCCTTGTGTTCTGCTGGCAGCAGTGACTGTGCCCAGGGCAGCAACTCATCCCTGATCCCAAAGGCATCCTCCGGAGCGAGCCTTTGCCCCAACTCTGCCTCCTGCTTCCTCACCCGACTGCAGCCAAAGCCCCTTCCCACTGTTGTGCTTCCAGGTAAAGGATGCCTCACCCCTCCAGTGGGATTCAAACATTTCCCTCTGCTACCAACAGCAGCTGGGCACCCCAGAGCTGCACAGCATCAGCAAGAGGCTGGAATGGGGCTGGAGCACAGCTCCATTTGCCATTCCAGAGACAAGGGACACAACGAAGATTCATTTCGGTAAACAAACCTCGCAAGGTAAACTAAAAGGAAATGCAACAGGTCATTCCTGGCTTCTTTTTTCTAGAATAGCGTTTCATCCTTTATAGCGCATATCCAAGCTCCAACTATTTTCCAGTTTTATTCCCATGCTCTTCACAGGAGGAAACAAACTCCCTCTCCAAACACACTGTCAGATAAAGCTCGGCCCAAAGCTCCCAGACACCAACGCAACGAGCCAGAAGGAAGGAGAAATTCTGAGCTCCAGCTGAAGCCCTCCCACCCATGGGCAGGTGACTCCTTGGTCTGAATCAGGAACAGTGTCCGGTGTTCCCAGAGCCCTGACTCTGCTCCCACCTGCTCTGCTCCCCAGCACCTCTTGCTCTGGAAACACAGCCCCTGGCTGGAAGGGATGAAGGAATTACAGTGGAGGCACGAAGGAAATCAGTGGAGTTGAGACAGAACTCATGAAATGTTACAATAATCCATTTAGAGTTACTTTTTAATGTGTAGTCCACAGAAAAACGGAACAGAGAGGGAGAGAAGTGTCATCTTCTGAAGTTACAAAAGTTATTGAAGAGCTCCTGTGTTTTGTAGGGATTACAGGAAGTGTTCCCAAGCCAGAAGGAGTTTGGGTCTCTCCCATCTTGCCCAAGCACACGGAGAACATTTCCTCATCCTTCCCAGGACACACACTGGCCTCCCACATGCACAGCTACACTCAATGCAAGAGTGGCTCAGCGTGCTTTTAAGAAGAGTTTAATTTGTGCTACCTTACTGAAAGGTTTTAAAAAGTCAGGACAACTGATATTATTTATCCTTTTTCTTTAATCACATAAAATACTATAATCTGTTCCTTCTGCTTTCCCTGTCTCATTCATCAGTGCCCTGCAACTCCAGAGTGTTCAGGATGAGTTTTACGTAACTCTTTAATTATAAATAACTTGTTGAAATTGGACACTCCCCAACATCAGATGCTACAGCTGAGGCAAACACACAGATCTCAGCCATTACTCCAGGACTGCTCTGAGAGCTCAAAACCCCTCCCCTCACTGACAGAAGTCACTCTGACCACAGGGAGAACTTCATCTGCCTCAACTACTCACTGAACACGTTAACAAAAGAAAAGGCAAGTTCCTGATTTCCAGGTTTCTCAAATGCAGCTTCCTCGAATTTTTAAGAATAAGGAGCAGCTACTGTCCAAGGAACTGATCTGGGTGTCTAATTCAGGTCAGTCTTCATTTTGTAAAACCTTTTTGTTATGTGTGCACAGACACAGCAGAGGAGCCTCACACATTCCCAAGGCCTGGAATATGAAGTTCAGGTTATGCTGTCCAAGACACTCCTGTGAAACTCCAAAACTCTGGCAATCCTGTGTTACCTTTACAGGAAGTGTCCTTCAGCAGGAAGGTGTCAATTTCTGAAATTCCTAACAGAATTCCCTGACTCCTTGGTGTCACCACAGAGTTTCTGAAGCTTTCCTCTGTTTTGAAAGCGTCTTCTGTCAAGTTTTCAACATGAAGGATCCATAAATCATTAGTCATGGGTGGAAAATTTAGCCCTCACATCCAATAGAGCTCTCAGGGAGACAGATCTCTGGTTTTCTTCTGTGATCACTGTAAAATTCTGGGCAGAAACCCACTAACACAAAATTAGCTTTTTCATTAATTTCTTAGGCTCTCATTTAGAGGCCTAAAATCCCATAAATGAAGTAATCTCATTAAAATTCATAGGTACTAAGTCTCTTGAGTAAATTCTTGACATTGGCCCACCCAATGCTATCATAAAGTAAGTATTGAGCAAAGCTCTGTAACAGTTCACGCTCCCTGTCAAAATCTGAGCAACTTGTACCATATTAGGAAAAGTAATTTATGCAACATACCCCCAATTAACTTGGGTTTTCTACTCAAAAAGCCATTTGCTAATATTTAAGTAGTATATTCTTACAAAGCTTTCAAAACCTGTCATATTGCAGGGCTGAATAAAAGGGTTTGGTATTCTGTTTTATTTAAACAATTTATTCCATACATAAAAAGTGTGCACCCCATCCTCAGAGACTTCAAAAAAACACTGAAAATAGTTTCTCTGCATATTAATTTTATATACGTAATAGCTGAATCTAAAACCTGGTCCCTATGTCATACAGATGTGTTGCCCTAAGCTAATTTTCTACACTATATAAACCTTCATTTGTTAAAAGTGGACAGCATCTGAATTTGCAACTTACACATTACGGCTTTGTTTCTTCAGAAAACAGATCTTCAATAACAAAAAATACTGACTGCTCCTTCTGTGCAAAATTAAGCCTCTAAAATTGATTTCAAAGGCAACAGTAGGACAGAAATTTCAGCAAGTTGAGAAAAATGTTCTTCCCTCTCCCTGGGACTGTGAGTCAGCAGCAAAATCAAAATGGTTTTTTCAGTGTAGGAAACAATGAAGTGCAGAACTCACACAAGAGGAACTTACCAAGGAGTGGAACAGCCTGGGTGACGGGAGCAGGGACGTTGGTAGGTGCTACAGGAGGTGGGACAGTGCTGTAGAGTTTGGAACTGTCCGTGCTTTCAGCATTCCCTCTGCCTCCAGAAACTACTGTTGGGATGGGGTTTCCTACAGACGACTCCTTTGCTGCGTCCTCATTCCCACCAGTTGCTGTAGCTGAGGAACGAGGCAAGGACAGGTCAAACACCAGCCAGCAATTCCTGCAGGCTCCCTGCCTGCCCCAGGGCCCAGCACTTACAGTTTGGGATGTTCACTGCCGGAGTGTGCGGGACAGAGACCGGAGGAGTTATGGGAGGTGGCGGCCCAGGAGGAAGGAACCCTAGGGAAAGCAGAGGAGAGCCCTGAGTGCCCCATGGCACAACACCCCACGCAGCCAGGGCAGCCCTCGGCACTGCAGCGCCCCACAAACCTGGAGGTAAATGCAGAGGGTTGAAGCCGGGCCGGAGGAATGGAGGTGGCGGCGGTGGCGGCACCCCGGGGGCAAATCCAGGAGGGGGGATTCCTAAAGGTGCTGTGAAAGCAGGGGGCTGGAGTGCACCAACCACGGGGGGCCCTGATGGATGGGGTGGAACCTAGGAAGAAGGAAGGGAAAGACATGTTACCCCAAGAGTGCCTGGGTGATTCCCTGTCCTGCTGGGGATCTCTGCCTTTGGCCAGCTCCACCAGGACATCTCAGAGACCTCAAATTCCTCTGCAACAAGGGGGGACTCGCACAAGAGATCTCATGAGCACTCCAGGAACTCCCATCACTCCAGGAAAATACCAACACTAGTCCTGTCTGCCTTTGTAATTAGAGAAAAATTCTCCTCTGTGCTAAATGGGTACTAATGCATGTCGGTAACTCCCCTCCGCATACCCCTCTCACAGTGCCTGGGATGCACTTCCACCCACCAGGATGGATTTCCATCCAGGGTCCACTGGAATACTCACAATTTCAGAGCAATTAAAAACCTCTGCCTGTCTCTTCCTCACTACCCAAGTTTGTACATTAGAGTGACTCGTATTTCCTTTTATTTTAGAATTCTGATTTATATCAAACTCTGAACTTAAATTAGCTCTGATTCAAGGGATACTACTATTCTAACACTGAAAATACGCTATTAATACAAAAGTAGTAGAGTGTCGATAAGAAAAGCTTTTAAAGGAAAATTTATTAGAAAAACAAATAACAAAAAAAAGCCAATCACAAAACCTGAAGATGCAATTCAGCCCTTCTTCAACAAAGATTCTACTGCAGTAATTTCTCCAAGACTGAGAGAATGGAGTTACCATTCATGGCATTTCCCCCCTCCCTGAGTTTTTACTGAAAGTGAGCTTTTGTTTATTTATCTGGAACAACTCTCACCTGTGGAGGAGGTACTGTTATTGGTGCAGGCATGGGAACGGGAATGGGGACAGGTAAAGCTTTGGGAATAGGTGACACTGGCTCATTGTGTGCAGCCTCTGCACCTCCATTCTGAGCCACTTCATTCTCAGACTTCTTGGGAATTCCCTTCCACTCTGTCCAAAACAAAATCCCAACAGACACAGATCAGACGAGCAGTGCCACGTGAAACATGCTTGGCCATGTTTACAAAAATGATCCACTTGAAAATACTTAGAAAATAAGCAGCACACAGCTAAGAAGCATTTATACGTATTTCCAACAATAAAAATTCCAAGTTCATTTAAACACAGCAAACACTGAAACAGAAAAGAAAATTATTCCTTTCAGCAGTCATTTTACAATCCTTTGGATGGAGAGTGTTTATACACACCCAGGACTCTACTACATTATCTGTGACAAAAACTGTAAGGCCTTTTTGGGACAAACTTTCAACAGGTTCATTCTATGGCTCTTGGGCAAGAAGGCAGCAGCTTTTTCACTGATTTGAGAACTCATTTCTAAAAAATGCAGCATTTTCAAGTCTCAAACAAGGAGAAAGAGAATACAACTATAAAGAATTGCAGCAAAATAAGAGAAATGTCAAATACAGCTTTAAACTTGATTTATGGAAGGAATAGCTCCTATTGTCTGTCAGAATTTCCTGGGAGAAGGCAGCTGAGCAGAAAGAGGGATCAGTGAGGGGGCACTTTGGGAAAGGGAAAGGCACTGAGAGGACTGGAACACACTGACATTATGTTTATCATCCATTACATTTCTGTTTAAAACCCACAACTGCTTTTTGTGTGTTCAGCATGAAGAGATGCTACAATTAGAGCACATACACAATAGTCACCAGCTAACTGGGCAAACTGGACAGAATGAACAAACCCTGAAATAAAGGTCCAACAACAGAACTGGACATGCAGTGACACTGTACCTGGACTGAGGGTCTCGTTGTCCAGCATTCCTCCTTCACAGAAGCTTTCGAGATCTTCAGGTTTGACTTTGTCCCATGGTATGTAAGTCACACCCAGTTCTACATCCCAATACTGCTTGTAGTCTGGCTTTATTCCTTTATTCAGAGCCCAGGCAATCTTGGGAGGGGAAAATACAAGTGGTCAGCAAAACATTTCCATTTTAATGGATTTAATATTTCATCCTCACAAAACAGCATTTGAGGGTAAAAAGCAAAAAGCCTAAATGGAACAGCACAAAACTCTGAAGTAAGTTATTTTTAAAGCAAACTTTTTTCCTATTCCTTGTCTTGACTCTTGCACACCATTTGTAAAAATGTATAAAGCCATTTTCTTTGATGTTCCCCAGCCACTAAGATTAATTCCATTTCCCTTTGGAGGACAATGTCACACTCTAATGTGACATTCTACAGAAGGAAACACTTCACTCATTAATGCAATTCTTCCTTATTTATTAGTACTCTCTGCAGGAATATCATATGTAATGAAACAAACAACTGGCAACACGAAACACACAGTGCCAGTCATCTGTAAGGAGCAAAAGGACACCATTTCTCTTGATTACACAATTATTGGCAATCTTTCAAGGAAACTGGTACAAGCTCCACTAACCCCACTACAGACCAGGGAGAATAATTCTCAAAAACTGCTTCACTCACACATTTTTTCCAAATTTTACAGAACACACACAAGTCTGAAACAGCCCAAAGCCCGGCACAGATGAGACAGGCTGACAGTAATTACAGCAGCTTTGGAAAGCCTGGCATTTTCCAGGCAGTACCTTGATGGATTTCTGGTTGACTTTGAAGTTGCCTCGGCTCAGTTTCTGGAGGGCTCTGTTGGCATCTTGTCTGTGCACCATGACAATGTAGGCACATCCCCTGGGCGGTATCATCTGGGGGGGTTAAGGGAAAAAAGTCATTTTGCAGGCAACAAAGCAGTGACCAACGCACAAATGCTCAGTTACAGCAAGGTGGGACATCAGGGGGTGTTCCAAAAGGGGCTGTGGAAGTATGGGAGGGAATGTTAGCTTAAGAGGCTAAGAAAGCCAGTACCTTCTGGAAATACACTTTCCTAGTGAACTAAAACTTCCACAACTCTAAAATACAGCTGACTTTTACACATTTAATCCTTTCAAATTGCTAAACAATAATGTTCATGTAAATTCTAAGGTCTGGCGATTAGTTACTTTGTTGGAATGCACACTAATACCCCCCTTCACTCTGCCAGATGCACCTCCTCGTTGAGTTCTAGCTGCACATTTGAAGTAATTTTTATTTGTAATGAATTTGAGGAAAAAACTCCCAAAATGTTTTACAAAATTTGAGAAAAGGAAGAAAATTAGTCACTTCCTTTTGTTTGTTTTAATGAATGAAATTTTGAAAGTTACTGGAACAGCTCTAATTTATAAAATTTCTAAAATTTTATTTATAAAATATCCTTAAATACAGGAAAATAAAACAATAGTTCTTGATGTTTATGGCTAAAATGACAGAAGAGCAACAAGAACACCAGCTGAGAGTCCACATTGCTATAATCAAATAAAATGAAGCAGCCAAGGAACTCAGCAGCACGGCACATCATTCTGCAGCCATACCCTCACTTGCCATTCCTTGTTCTCCGGAGAAATCAGGATTTTTATGAAAATGGGATAATCTCCTGTACTACCCCAGTGGTAGTAGTGCAGGAAACCTTGTCTGTGCACAGCTGAGCCACATGAAGTGAGTGCACACACTGAAAGCACAACACCCAGGAAATGAGAGCCCAGATCTGGCATGCATCAGCAGTAACGCAGCCTCAGAGCAGCTTGCAGAGATTTCTGCACCCAAACATCTCAAAGTGGCTCACATTGCACCCCTCATACTCACATTGATCGACTCAATGGGGCCAAACTCCTCCAGGAGGCTTCCCACATCCTGCTGAGTTGTCCTTTTGTCGAGCTGTCCCACCCAGAGCGTGGTACTACAAACTACAACCGAGAGTCAGCACAGGTTCGCAGAGCCACTACTGAAACCAGCTGCTGCTTACAGGACAGAGTAACCAACACCTACCCCAGCCCACGCTGAATTCAGGGTGATAAAACCCTGATTTTATCAGGAAAGCAGCTCCAGGCATCCCACAGGCTGCAGGTTACTGCAGCAACATGTAATACTCATCCAGGTTTTCTACCCGAGACATATAGAACTGCAAACTTTGTGACAGACCCTGGGAAAGGTGGGGGGGGGGGGGGGGCTCCCAGCACTGCCAGGGAGCTCCCAGTGAACAGCTCCCAGGGCTCAGCAGGCCTTCACACCCCTGGGATATCATTCACCAGGTCTTGGCTCTTAAAACACCTCAGGTTTTTGTCTCTCTTACGTAAAAAAGAATGTTTTCATTTCACTTGATGACCCTGAAGAAGACCCCACACTCCCAAGGAATATTCAGAAGACAACTACTATGTTTGGTCTATAAACACTGGCAAGGCCAGGAATTAGTTCAGAAATCCAAATGTTAGCCTGTGTGTTTGCAAGGTCAAAGCTCCCCTTCAGGTTGGAGAAGTAGACAAGAACAAATACTTAGAAAAACTGTAATAATTTACAACTAACTCAAATTCTTTTTGTTCAATCCGCTTTACCTTATATGTCTCGAAGGAAGGAAAAGAAAAACATGGGGTTTCAGCCTTTCCTTTTCTCATTTTACAGCCAAAATATTTCTAACTTGGAGATACTCCAAAAATGTTAAACTGTCTACTATGAGTAAAGGAAGTACAGGGAAATGTGGGGAAATTCCTACCAGGAATCACAAGTTAGTTTTTATTGTTTGGCTGAGCCTCGGAAACCACAACAAGCAGCATTAAACCCAAGGAACACAAAACCTCTGGAAATGGCATTACGGGAACGTGCAGGGTCACACAACCACGCGGAGAACACTCACCACTGACAGTCTCTGCCTTGATCTGGGGGAGCCCTTTGGAGCGGCGCTCCCTCTCCCTCTCCCGCTCCCGTCGCTCCTGCGAGCGGGACTTGGGCGAGTGCCGGCGCCGGTCCCGGGAGCGCGAGCGGGAGCGGCGGTGCCGCGAGCGCCGGGACCGCGAGCCCGACCGCGAGCGTCGCCTCTTGGGGGACCTGTTGGAACCAGAGCAGGGCTGGTCAGTGCTGGTCATCCCCTCGTCACCTCGGCACTGACACAGCACCTCGGGCAACTGCTTCAACACCAGAGTTCAGGCAGTAACGGAATAAATCGACCTAAGCTCATTCACACGCATTTAAAACTACAATGAATTACTGCAGGAGCTTATTTCTGCACTCCAGCTGGACAGCTGATTGCTTTCCAGCTTCTCATCATCTATTCATTTTGTCTTGAAGCTGACCATCAAAACCGTGTCCACTTCAACACAGGAAAAGTTACACCTGTGTCATCAAGGAAAATGTTTCTTGCTTTTACAAAAAAGTGGCTAAAAAACTACTGTAAATGAATTCTGCCACGGAAATAGTATTTTGCATGGTGTTCAAGTTCTAAACCACTCAAGGTGTGGAAGCCCTTGTAAGCCTTCAGAGAAATCATGTAGAACCTGGCAAGGAAAAAAACTCATAATTAAGTGGAGAGTGGCGCCACATCTGCTGAGCTGTGACACACTGGCTCGGTGACACACCAAGTCCCACAGCCCACAGATCACAAATATATTCATAAGAAAATTGTGTTTAGAGCACAGGCAAAATCAAACAATCACATTCTGCTTCCCTAAAATTTACTCTGGAGTGACTGGCATGGAAGTTACTCTCTCCCAGTGAGAGAGAGCTGCACAGACACAATTTTCCCTAGAAGGGGGATGACTTCCAGAGGTTCACAAGTCTTAAATTGTCACTAATCTGCTTTTCATTCCTACACTAAAAGCATTTTCACTCATTTACCTTGATGCAGATCTAGATCTTGATTTCCTACTGTCAGAAACATGCCGTTTTCCCTCCTGAATGGGTGGCTGTTCCACTTCCATGTCCTAAAACATGAAGTTGACTGGTGTTATGGGTGAGCAGCACAACCATTTTATTTCTTTTTATGCTCAGATTAAATTAGGTAGCAGCACTAAAAATACATCGAATATTCCAATCTGTGAAATTAAAGAGTAACATGACTCAAAAGCTTCGGTCTGTGGTCACTGGCAGGGGTACTTAATACAGCCACTGAGGACATCATAGAAATAATTTACACAATTCTCATTTTCAATTTGCCAATTGTTGGTTTTCCACACTGTACCCCATTTCAGCACCACCTGCATCTTCACGGAATATGATTTTACTCCTTAAGATCAGTCAGTGGATCCTGCTCCATCATCAAAATCCCAAGCAAGGCGAGGTCTATTTCAGCTTTTCTCCAATATGTTAGAGGAAACTAAGCCTGAAGCATGGTGGAGACAGGAAAGGGCTAAGTCCTGGAGCTATCCAACAGTCTCCCAGCAGAGCCAGCCTCACAGCCAGCCGTGTCCTGGCCGTTCTGGCATTTCTGCTCCAGGACACTCCACACGCCTTTGGGAAAGATGTGTGAGAGTATTTCAGTTGGTCTGCTCACCTGCTGGTGGGGTTTCTGCAGGTGTGGTTCAGCCTGGACTGGGAAAGGAGACTGGAAAGTTGGCTGCACTGGTGCTGCTGGAGGCATCACTGGCTGAGCCATGGGTGGGAACTGGGGGGTCGGCAGGAGACCAAAACCTGGCATTTGCCCATTAGGAGGGAGCGGCACCTTGGGAGAAGAAAAAACACATAGAATTCCAGCTAGGAGAAGAAATTACATTTGCTTTCCCAGCTGGCTCAAGTGAAGTTGTAGGTCTGCTCAGAAGTCTCAATAAAAGGGGGAAAGATGAAGCAGGCCAAGCATTTGGGTGGAGAAGCAACAATCTTGTCCTTCAAAGCTTGGCTAGGACAGACAACAAAAATATGTTTATTTGGAAAGCTGGAGGGCTAAGCCACATTCACTCTTCACCAACAGGAAAATTACTTCCCTTATTCCAAAGAAAACACAACAAGGGGGGCAATGAGAGAACCTGGAGTTACCTGGTGCCGCATAGGATCCTGCTGCATTCCCATCATCCGCTGCTGAAAAGGATCCATGTTGGGGAGCTGAGGAAATACTGGCTGTTGCATGCCTTCTCCTGGAAACCCACTAAAACCAGGAATATTTTGGTGAGATAAGTCAGTAGATGCATGGATTTTTTTCTCTCTATTTTACAGATTTCCATACACATTTACGTGTTCTTGCTGTTATTTTAGCACAATTATCGTTGTTATGATCCCATTTCCAACAAAAAAAAGAGAAGGAAGAAAGAGTGGCTGCCTGATCTTTTCTCCACTGTAAGAGCAGTCCTTTCACATTTACAGAGATGCTACACAAAGGTTAGAGACTCTCTCCCCCCTGTACGTATATCAGCCTGCTGAAGAGCTCAGGCTATGGAAACATTTCAGGAAGGTTTTCTGCCTTAGGCTCATTCTCTTCCTTTGCAGTTCCTCTTTTGGGAACAAAAGAAGTAAAGCTTTTCTCCTCAGGGAGAAGAAACTGGCTATGCTTTTGCTGAAGAAAGCACTTTGATTTGGGAGGAAATAGGGCAGAGGAGAAGGGGTGTGTGTCACACAAGGATTACAGTGATGCCCATCGCTTCCTGATTCAACACACAGAATGGACAGTGCTCAGGGAATTCTGGAGGCCTGTGCAGGTAACAGGACCTGCTTGCAGGATGCAGCCTGTGCAAGGAACTTAGCAGGATTTCAGGGGGATAAAGGAACTTCATGGTGATGGGAAATGGAACTTTGCAGTGTTAGAAGATAATTCTGAGAAGATTCTGATCACATCAGTACTTTATAGAGAATTACTGAGCGTGCATGCCCAGACTGGGAATACTGGAATCCTGCCCTCAGGGACACCTTGCACAGTTGTGAGGTCCTAAGCACAGAGGCTCTGAAGCTCTACCAACACAACATTGACGTGCCCACGAACCTCCAGCTGGTGTTTGTGTTTGACCTACCTCATCTTTCTGTACTCCAGAGTTCCATCTGTGGTCTAAGGCAAACACTAGCAATTTCCTTCAAAAGCATTTAAATGAACTACTACTTGTAGACACCAAGTGCTCGAGGTGAGAGAGACAGTCAGAAAGCTGATGACAGAGTTAGTGGTTCTGGCTTTGAGAGCAGGGTTTAGATGCAGATACAGAGAGTGAGACATGGGGCCACGTACTGAAGCAGGGAAAAAAGAAATATGGACTAACCCCGGCATTGAGCACCATCCAGCCTGTGCACTGAATGAGAGAGAGGTCCTGTGGAAAAAACTGGGATGTGGTCATGTCATTCCAGACTTTACCATAATGCACAGCAAAAGGGAAACAGGAGTCTGAGCTTGCTTGCGTGGGGACTGAATGTTTGCCAACATCAAGCTGGAAAGCCAATTTTCATTTTTTGAGTACTTAAAACTATCACAGTGTTTGGAATAGCAACTCTTCCTCAGCCAGTAAAGCAATCCAGCTGATCCAGTGATGCCCTGACACACTCAGCTGTACAGTAAAAACATGGAGCTCATCTTGAAACCAAAACTGAGCTTCTCTCTACAGAACACAGTCCTCCATCAATCAGGCAACACAGATCTACACCAGATCACCAAAGTAACTAGACATAAAAATCACCCCACCAAAAACTGCTAACTGTGTTTTAAATTTGGACTGTAGTAGTTAAAGACTGAACTAACTCGCAATTTTAACCTACTTTCTCACCTAAAAATGTTTTAAGACAAAGCTTTCTTAGTTTTATTATGACACAGAACTTACAAAGCCGGCTGAGACACTGAAGAGGAAGGAGCAGAATCTTCTTTCTTTGAGTCTTCCACTGCTTCTGGTTCATCATCGTAGTCAAACCGATCTAGCAGCTTCTGAAAGAAATCATATCAGAACAACTATTTTCTCTGTATCTTACGCAACTGGCAGCCAAAATATCTTTATTACCACAATCTTACAACATATGTAAACTCTGAAAGGAAAGACAAGGTTAGAATTGGGGAAAAATAAAAATCTATATTCTAATACAAAATAAAATCTGTCCAAAAGCAGTTTTCTTCAGCTTCAGAAAATGCAAACCAAGACTTACTTTGTCAAACGATGTTTTCTGCTCAGGTGCTGTGAATGCAGCTTTCTGCTCTGGGGGTTGTGCTGCTGTGGTTTTCAACTGAGCAGTAATAGCTTGGACCTGAGCCATCACAGTGTTGTCTATGACCGGTGACTGGGGCTTCTGAGGCTGCTGGAAGGTCTGCAGGATTTGCTGGAGCTACAGAAACATAGGACAGTGCTAAGTGTATGTTCTCATGTAAACACAAAGTATTGAAAGAGTTGTAGGATATAAATTTTATGTCAATACAGACTGGCAGGGGACGAACACATCAACAACCTGACTGAACTGTGGAGGCTTTATAGCAACACCAGGAGTCCCTTTTTTAATACTTTGGTGTCAAAATTTAGTAGATCCCAACATTGCAACGTTCAGGCCCTTCAACACTACAAACATTTAAGTGGACTGAACAACAAAATTCCCCATTTTCTTTGAGACGTCCCACCTGTTCTGGAAACCCTGTTACTGCATAAATTCATAACTAATTATTTAAGAACATATAACTGAATACGATAAAATATCACAATTACTGAATGGAAGAATTTAAATACCCTAACTCCTGCAAGTCCTCCACTGAAGACCTTAGGGAAGCTTCAAATCCAGACTGTCGATTCCACCACTTTCCCCCTCATTTCCCAGAGAAACTGAAGCTGGACGGAATGCATGAGCAGTTACCTGCTGTCCTTGTGTTGTCTGGAACAACTGAGCTACAGCTGCGAAGGCGTCGGAGCTGGGCAGCTGCGGCACGGCGGGCACCGAGTTCGTGGTCACCTGCGGGGGCTCCGAGGGAACCTTGGCCGGAGGGGGCGGCGAGCCTGAGGGTTTCCCGGGAACACAGAAAGGGCTGCGTGACTCCAGAATGTCCCTCCTGCTCCCCAGGGCTGACATCTGCCTCCTCAAGACCCAAACAACCCCCTGTTTAACCCAAAAGGACCTGTTTCCACCACCCCAGCTGCGTATTCCCTTCATTCTGCCATGCACTGCTCCAGCCACTACTCACACCTGCACCCGGGATGCACTAGGATAGTGGTCCCACATGGAATTTTAGCTCCCAGCTCCATGTTTGCAGCTGTGCAGTTCAGAGAAGCTCTCACTCAAACACCATTGGGCAAGGAGCATCAATACCCTGAACGGGGTGGTTCTGCTTCCACGGATCTGGGCTCATCCTTTTGGATGAATGATCCAAATCAAACATCTCACGGCTCACTGGAAGAGCAGCTGACTTTCTCTCAGTATTTTCCACCACTAAATGAACTTCTCCTGAGAAGTCTGGCAATAATTAAAAGCTTTTAAGGATTACTTCACAGGCAGTTTTCTTTGATAAAGTTTGTTCACATGTCATTTTTGCACGTGCACAAGCTGCAACTGCAGCTGATGGATAAACCCTCCCACCAGGAAAATTATATTTACTCATTTTTCCAGGAAAAGATTCCTATTTCCACTGAGCTCTGCTGAAACTGAGATCACAAGTTAAGATATGACATTAGTGCTCCCATTCTCTTTGCCTTACATTACAACACCATTTTAATGAACATCTTGTCAATACCAAGTAAATTATCAATAATCCCATCAATTCCTACACACTGTAACTATTCTTTAGCAGATCTGTTTTAATGGACATATTAAAGCTGTAGAAGAACTGAGGTAAAAGAAACTCCACAGACAGAAATATTTAGTTTGAAACACTAAGCAAACATGTTTGCCTTGCAATAGCAACTCCTTTAAAGCCATTCCTCTGTTTGCACTTCAAATAACTCCAGCGTTGACAGGCAGCAAGCACAGGCAAACATGTTGAATAATACTTTCCCAGAAGTGAAATGCAACATAAAAATTAAGCAAAAAGGTATGTGTTGTTTTTAAATATACAGTAACTCCCAACTTATTTCAGAATATGTATGTTCAGAAGCATATTTGCTTGCTCAAGGGAGAAAATTTGCATTTCTCTCTGTCTTTATGGGCTAAACAGCCTCTGCCTCACATAATACATTAATATATTTATTATTATTATTCATTAGCATATTTATTTCAGGGCCAAATTATCCCCTCTGGTGCACCTGAATAATCTCACTGAAAATATCTGCATAAGGCAGCCAAGGTGTTCACCACTAGTGAGGAGAGATAGAGCTGGACAGGCAGTGCCCCTCAATTCAAAAAAATTCAACTGTCCCAAATTGTCCCAAAATTCAACTGTACAGGCACCACTCTGCCCCAGGCTTGGATGCTGAGGCACTCCCTGCCCTGCCAGGTTTACAAAACCTCGACTGGGACACACTTCCCTAAGCACAGCTGGAGATGGTTTCACGCGTGCTGCTGTGCATCGCTGCTTTGCTGTCCCTCACCACACCTCACTCCCTCCATTCCATTTTCCCAGTGCTGCTCCTGGAGCACAGTCAATAAGGAGGTTACCAAAGCTCAGTGTGAAACACGGAGTGCAGAGCCAAAAGCAGCCCTCGGGAGAAAGAGGGAATTGTGGAATGCGTGTTCCCTGTAGCCTCCCTCCCAGCTTTTCTGTGGCACTAAATAGGTCAGTGCAGGCACTGTGGGCAGGCTGGCACTGCTGTGCTCTGCAGGTCCGTGCTTCTCAGCCAGCAGCCCGTGCAAAATCCCAGGCACAAATGTTCTGTGTGAGAACCTGGACGTGAAACACCAGCCCAAGGCTTCAGGGCTGCACACTGAGACACTGACAGCTGCTGCTTTCAGCCACTAAGTTGACTCAAAGGAAGACAAAGCTCTTTAACATCTAAGATCCCATTTACTTACCTGGATTCTGACATTAAAAAATGACATCAGAATTATAAAATTGAGAAATGACATAAAAATATTTCACAGCAAAAGAAAAAATAGTATCTGTTTAAGAGGGGACACTGAAGCCACCTGTAAGTGTGAACGTAAACATGTACACACACATATACATGATAAACACTTAACGTATTTCCCAAGTCAGTATTCACATGCTGGTAATTTCTGAAGTACAGCATCAGCATTTATTTAAAATGAGTTTGGGTGCTCACTGTGACAAAACTGAGTTTATTGCTCAGGCGCTGCTGGAGCAAAGAGCAGGCACTTTGTGCTGAAAGCAAACAAGCTATTGTCATTTGGGAGCAGAAGTTGTAATGTCACTCCTACCTTCGTTGTTAGTAGCATTCTCTGCCATGGGTGCAGCGGCACTAGTTCCTGCTGCCATATCCAAGAGAGGCTGAATGATTTCAATTTTAAATACTCCATTTTTCTGCCAGAGGTTCAGGACACGCACTATTTTACTCTGTTGGAACAAAAGGAAGCACCAATGCTGAATCCAGCTTTCTTAAGTCACCATTTTATCTTCTGTATGCAGAGAAGGTTTGAGCAGCATGTGACACAAACAAGCACCTCAGTTTAACACCCCCTGTGCAGTGACAGAGGGGAGCAGCACCTTTGAACTGGCAAAGATAAGATCTGCCACCTTATTCTACTGTCAAAGCAATCTGTGACATTTCCCCGAAGCTGTTCTGGCCAGTCAGAAATCCAGGTGTGAGGTACAACCCAGGACATCATTTCAGCCCCATGGCTTCACAGAGGGTCACAAACGGATGGAACAACCAATCCATGTGACCAAGAAGAGAAAATGAGGATGAGCTGGAAAGCCTTCAGGAAGAGAAGGGCAATTAGACCAGAAAATGCTACCACAACCCTTTGAAGTCAGATTGAGGGTTCCTTGCTTGGTATTGTTCCTAACGCAACCGATTCTATGTTGAGACCAGAAACTGCATCTCCATCATTATCCAAAAGACGAGGAAAGCAAGCAGGAAACATCCTCACTGATCACTGCAGAAGGATTAATTTAGAATCTCTGATTGTCAGCTGTTATTTTAAGCTCATTTCTTTTTTTTTTTTGATACGAAGAACAATGCAGCTTCCAGGAACAAACTGGAAATTGGCCTTTCCTTCTTTAGCCCAGCACTAAAACAGAAACGTCTCAGTAGTTGTGCTGCTCCAGCTGGAGCAGGCAAGCAGGCAGAAGCCAGAACACACGGTCTATTGCTGTCCTCTCTGCAGACTTAGTCATTCACTCGCACACACACACAAGCTTTAAGTACCTTTAACTTCAAATGAATTGATTCTGTTCTTTCACTGTGACTCAGTTACATACACCCATGTAAATCCACCTCTACCTAAGTGATTAAAGAATTCTACAAAATGTTTGCTAAAGTAACATCAATTAGAGAGAAACCTGAAATGTCTATTTTTAAGTAACATTTTGGCCTGAGAAACAGTTAACTTTAAAACAGCAGCGTTTTTTTGCTTTGGCTATTCTCTCTCTCTTGAAAATTATACAAAAGCTGAAAAATGAGCAAATGTAATACTCTTGTTTTCAGTCACATATTAATTTTACAGAAAAGCTGTTTTAAAATAAAAAGGTAGCATTATACTCTTCAGATATCACCCACAGTTGTTGTGTATCTGCAGATCAGGGGTTTTTTTTGTTTAGGAACTGGAAATTCATTAAAGCATGCACATTAAAAATAATAATATTCCCTATATCAAGTAGTTCCATGAAGGAGAGGGACAGTGTCATTCATTTAGGTGAACAAAATGGTAACACAGAAACAGAAAGGAGAAGGGACTGCTCTGTTTCACAGGCTCCAGAATATCAGATTCAATGCCTGAAGGTCTAAATGTTCCACATTAGAAAACTACAGAGCATCCAAGCCTTTCAAAAGCTTATTTAGAGAGTTAGGGAAGAAGTCAGGCAAAAAAAGGAGTATTTCACTCTTACAAATAAAAATGGAGTAGGTGATTTTCTGGAAACCAATTGGTAACTTCTAAAACACACTGATCTTGGGAATCTTGAAACTGTTCTGACAGAGGTCATAAAACCCATCTTCTGCGGACCATCAGGAATTCACACCACTTTCTGAGCCTTTCTTCTACCAACAAGTACAGCAGAACTAAGAAAAATGAGGCCTTAGATCAGCCCTGACAGCAGAGTACAAACAAAACTCAAGTATGGGATTGGGAGAGACTAAAGAAATCAACACAATGATTTTCTTAGAAAACATTTCTGAGCAGAACATGATGATTTTCTTAGAAAACATTTCTGAGCAGAACAGTCACTGCCTACAAAACCAAAGCTTCTCCTGCAACACTTTCTTGCTGTGGCAGACACCCCCTTCCAGAGGAAGTTTTCCTGAAGGAGCCTCGGGAAGAAAAACTTTTGGCATGGTAACACACACTGGATAGGCAAAACAAAACTGATGAGGTCAGGCAAAATACATCTTTTAACTTGAGCTTGCATTTAGCTATCAACTTCGACAATCTTTCTCAGCAACAGGCACTAGCAGGGTCAGAGTGAAACCCCAAAATCCCTGCCACACGAGTGCAAGCCCCCAGGCAGCACCATATCAATGCACCGCAATGCTTGAGAAGTGCTCGTCCTACCTTGTCTTCAGATGGACACAGGTACAAATACTGGAATGTGGCAGTAATGTTTTTGGAGAATCTTGGCCCAAAGACATCCTTGTCCGTGCCAAACTGGTGCCGGGACTGCCGAACGATGGAGTCGATGACGTAGAGGCCCGGGACTTTGTACTCCGGCTTGCACTGCCAACAGCAGCACAGCTCTGCGTTAGCAGGGACAGCACAAGCAGCGTCCCCCTGAGCCTGCAGGGACTGCTCCGGGCTCAAACACAGCCCTGCATCCCAGCCCTGCAGAGACTCTGCTCCGGGCTCAAACACAGCCCTGCATCCCAGCCCTGCAGAGACTCTGCTCCGGGTTCAAACACAGCCCTGCATCCCAGCCCTGCAGGGACTCTGCTCTGGGTTCAAACACAGCCCTGCATCCCAGCCCGCTGCTCCTCCTGCCCGGGCAAGCACAGACACGGCACTCTCTGGAACTGTGCATTGTCTTAGGGACAATTAATTTCAAGTTCAGCACCTCCGGGTTCCTCCCCAGCTGCTGGGCAGGGAAGATGGGAAATCTCACAGTTTACTTCTTTCACCCGCTTCCCCTTAATGTATCATGAAAAACTGAAACGTGGAGATCACATAGACACAGTGATACAAAAATATGTGAAATTCTAACAAACCAAAATTTCCTCCTTCAATCCCTAAGAAACAGAAGCCTTTCTGGTTATTTACGTGCGTTATTAGCAATATCTAGTAAAGCATGCAGATAACTTTATAAATAAGTTTTTTTTTTTTTTCTTTTTTTTCTTTTTTTTTCTTTTTTTTCTTTTTTTTTTTTTTTACTTTTTTACCTTTTTGATAAACTTCTCCACAATCTGGACAACATGCTTGTAGAGCTGGAAAATAAATACATCCATTAATTCATCATCTACTATCTACTCAGCACTGGCACATCATTTTAGAAGCATTTTTACTCTCTGTGTTTACTTCCATTTTGGAAAGGCTGCAGAACACTGCAGTCACATTCTAAAAAGCAGGATGTGCCCAAACTGAGTTAAGGAGGCAAGGAGAAAAATATTCCATGGGGGGAATCCAGACCCAAGCCAGATGTGTGTCAGTGTGCACACAAGGCACAGAGCTTGGAAAGTATTAGTGAAAGCTTCCTAGATTTACTTTCTGTGCAATCCAATCCACACTGGTTTCACGTGTACAGGTGCAGCTGCCTCCTGCAATATTTAGTTTTATTACACAAAAATCACAACACTCTAGTGGGTGTAGTATGAAAAAGCAACGACTCAAAGGAATCAAGCTGGCATTTTGCTCCTAGTCCAAAAACCAAGGGATGATATTCACCACCCACTTGTTTCTAGACAACAGCCTTAACAGCAACTAGAATAAACCATCCCCGAAGCTGAGACTGGGAAATCCTGAGTATTTACTTACAAGTGAAATAATGAAACATTGCTGCTGCTACAGTTTCATCTTTGTTTTGTTGTACTTTACCTTAATAGCTTTAATGGCAGCTTTAGTGATGAGAATCATCTTCGCTCGGGAAATAGGAGGTTTCATCTCCATCAGTGAGAAGAGCTAAACAGAGAAAACAAACATTAAAAATGTATTCTGGGGTTCAGCAATTAAGCAAAAACACCATTTCAGGTGGGTGCCTTGATTGCTGCCACCCCACACTCTGCATGGCCATGCTGCTGGCTGGCCCTGGGTGACTTGGCTGTTTTACAAACCCAACAGAAATCAGCATTTACCAGGTTACTGGTAAAAAGAACTGCTCCCACTGCTCTGGAGGCTTGGCTGCCTTACCCTCCAAATGGCACCCAGGGGAAAAGTTCACTCCTCAAGGACAACGTCTGCAGAAGTTACAGATATTCCATGAAATTTATAGAGGTTTATATGAAATATATAGAAATTATGTGTCATCTTTATGGTGACATTGGCCATAAATGAAAATATAAGCATTAGCTCCACGTTTCAGAAACTGAGGGAAGCCAGAACTGGCACACAGAGCTGGGGAAGGGCTGGACACAGAAAGTTGAGCATATACACATAATGGTTTTTACCTTGAAATATTCCTCACAAATCATAGCAAAAATTGGTTTGTATTACATAATTTCATTTTCATTTTTACTGTAAAGAAAAAAATTGAGCCCCTGAATACTAGGTAAAAAATGTCATCAATTATTTGCTACAAAGCAAAGTAAGAGAATCAAAGTGTCTTCATCTGTCAGTGTAATGGAAAGTAAGATGTCATTTAAAAAATTGTCTCTTATTTTTTTAATGAATTTAAAGCTCCAAGATAATGGTGAAGTGACCAACTTACACAGATTTATCCACTGTCTCAGTTGAGGGGGAAAAAAATCAATGAAGGAGATAAAAAAATGGGCCAAATACTCAACAAGGGAAGTGCTAACAGGGCTTTCGGCAGGACAAAAGGAAGCCTTACACCTAGAAAACACAAAGAGTAGGAAACGAGGTCTTTACTTTCTTAATTTGACTCCTATTCCAGGAGATGAGAAAGAAGAAAAACTGTCCTTCCAGACAGTGGCAGCCAGATGCCTTTTCCAACACCAACACAAGACCATGACTTTATCATTATTCATCCCCACAAAATGCAAGTTCTTGTGCCAGAATGTTGGGGTTTGAAAGCCATTTCAGCTGTAACAGATACTTCAGCTAACATCACTGCTTGCTGAGAAATCACAGCATGGACAAATAAAAACTGTCAGCTAAAAGACAGAAGGAGACAGGGGTCTGTGAGCTGATGTTTTTTACAATTTTGACTTAATTGCTTTAGAATAAGTGCAGAGACTCTTGATGAACAAAGTCAGTGCTATTATTAAAATTCAGGAAAATCTGTTTTAAGAGGTAATGAAGGGGGGGAAAAAAATCCAAACCCCAACACCCACGAACAAACCACCAGAAGGCTCAAAAACTGAGATGGAGAAGGAAGAAAAGGAGCCAGCACGAAGAGAGGCACTCCATATCCCTTCCTGTAAAGAAGTAACTGGTCCTCCAGGAAAGGATCCAGTCCCACAGAATAAGAACAAAGGAGCTGGTGGGAAAGCACCACTTTGGTGTTTGCATTTCAGGAACACAAGGAGAGACCCCAAGGAAATCGGGAGAGCTCAGAGCAGGGCCCAAGGCGACAACAAATGAGTGCAGGAAAAAAATTAAAAGTGTCCTGAAGGTATCCCAAGCAGGACACTGCAACTGGGGGAAAACATGGAAGAAAACAAAAATCCAAGGGGAACTAAACTGCCAGGGAGAAGGAACGCACATACACATGAGTGTGCATATCTACCTGCCTGTGTCTGCCTATGTATCTATCCATGTATTCTGCTCTCTTTTCACACCCTCTCCCCATATCTCTTGAATTTTACCACAGAATTTTGCTCCTTTTCTTAAAATTACCTAAGATCTTAGAACACCAAGGGACTATTTATAGCCAATTTTTATGTAATTCTCGGTATCAGTTCCATGTGTCAACACCCTGTTTTAGAGATGGGTACAGGTAAAATTTAGCCCCTTCCTAGCTCCTCGTGCTTTTCCCTGTTGGAAGGGGCAGCTGCTCAGAAGACACTCGGGTACTTCCACTTGCATTCCTTCAATTAGACTTGGATCTTCTGTCACACACATTTCCCAAATCAATATGCAAAAAAGCCACTCAACCCCTATTTTTAAAGGGCTGTTTCACAATAATATATCCGATTCCTCAAAGGCCACCATGATCAGTTCAAGGAAGAACCTGGACACAAAAACTTACACTCTATTTACAAAAAAAAAGGAGATGAATGTAACAAAGGCAAAGAAAATTTATGGCTTGAGAGGTTTCTGAAGTCTTGCCTCACAGCAGGAGCCTGTCCCTGGAATGCTCTGACCTGCTAAAAATGACTTTCTGCTTTTACTGACCCTAACTGCATGTTTACAAGATGTTCACACAAAAGAAGTGGAGGTATTCAAGAGCCCATTAAACACCAACCACAATAGAAAATATAGATTTAAGAGTATTTCCGGGTGCTTTTCCCAGCAGAATGGAAGTAACATAGAAAAGTATCTGTAAAGCCAGGGGTGCAAAAGGCAGAGAATTCACCTGCTCAATTTCAGGCTAATAAACGCTATTTAGTAACAAGAACTCGGCAGGAGTGAGCAGGGACTCCTTCCAGCTCCAGCTGTGCCCCAGCTCCAGCCCAGGAGCCCCGTGAGGTCCAGCAGGGGCAGGTGACGGCACAGGGAACAGGCTGGTGATGGCCTTGACTTCTCAGCCTTTTGAGCAGCAACTGTTAATTTCTCTCATTCTATAATTAATGCCCTTTGATGGTTTAGTTTACATGGAAACCTGAGAACCAGGGGAGAACCGCTACTTCAAAATTTGCCAAGTTGGATGTAGGATTCTAAGTCTGTCTGGTTTAAGTGTGAGATAATGCTGTAAAAGTGCCTTTTAGGACTTGAACTGGCTGCCTTGGTTTTGCTCTCTTGCTCAAGTGTCTCTGCCGTAAAAGGTGTCTTTATTTACAAATGAAGAGCTATAGGCCCATTTTATACACTTGCTAAGGGAACCCCAGAGCACAGCAGCTGCACAGAGAGGAGCACAGCTACTGAGCCAGACAGTGGTTCGTGATTAGTGGATATCAAGCACCCAGGTCATTGTCAGGACATCTCACTCAACCTCCCCATCTCCAGTTTCCAGAGCAGTCTAACCTGCCCTCAGCCATTCCAACACGCCTTAGGTGTCCAGCACCACTTCCCAAAGCAGGCTCCGTGGAGTCAGCGCTGTACATTCATCCACTGTCTTTTGGAATGTGTTTTATTTATGCATTCAAAAACCACCTGACACAGCCAACCACCAGTGACTTGCAGACAGAACAGCAGTTACTTATCCTGAACAAGAACAAAGGGATGATGGAAGACACGAACAACAAGCACAGATATTGCACTATTTTGTTAACAAAACACCTTTATTGGTAATGCATCACCAGATCTCTAAAAGGAATTCTGTCAGCCCTATACATTTTCCTTCCCCTATAAATGTCGCTGCTTCCTTTCCTCCTCAGGTCCTGTTGTTCCTTAAGGGAAGGAGAAGGATCTGTTGCTAAGCTGTGTCTCAGAGGATCAATGCAAGTTTTAAATGCCTGGCCACCAGCTGGGAAGCACAGCAAGAATTAGGTGCTGTGGAAGGTGAGAGATCACGGTAACATCCACAGCTGTCAGGCTGCATTCTTTGGAAAATAAAGTGAGATTTGAATTTGACCAGATATGACCCCCAGGCAATGAAGCTCAATAGCACTTCATCAACTAAGCTACTTCTGTGGCCTAGAAAGACCATTCAGAAATCCTGAACCACTGGGGAGAAACATCTTCACAAAAGATACTCATATGAAAATGACATCATGCGAGGGCACAGAATAGAGTTTTGTTTTCCACTCATGTGCTTTGGAAACGCAGCTTTCAGGATCAGTGCAGGGCTCTTTTGTGCAGCACATCTCCTGGAAAGCCGTCTGCCTCACTCCTTCTCCTACCAGGAATCTCTACCAGAATGTCCCAGCTTCCAATATTCCTGGAAACAAGTTCAGGGCAGAGGCAAGAGACTCCAACCAGATGCTGGTAGTGGTGACCCTGCTCCTTTTCCGTGCACATGGAGACTCACAGGGGATCCCAAGGTCCAGTAACTGCTGGAGAACCACTGGGAAGGATATCCTGCTAACCTCTATTTATAGCACCTCAGGATGGACGGGAAGGTTGTCATAGAACAGGCACAATAAAGTCCTGCCATGGGCAGAAAACAGCCACACTGGATCCAAACTCCAGCTGTCCAGTGCCCTGCGGATGGGCAAACAGCAAAGAAGGAATGTGCAGCTCCAGCTCTACACAAGCAGCCTCCAGGAGCTCCCATCTTTTTGTCTCCAGGCACATTTAGGTGGGGTATCAATTGTTTCAGGGGTGCACATTAACTACTATCAACCTGAGACACAGGACTAAGTGAATAATATGCATTACTCAATACAAATAAAAGATTACAAAACAGGAAAGTTGACTTTATTTTACTTCCAGCAGCAAGATTGTGAAAAAAGATCTTTATTTCTAACTTTTATAACCAGTAAACTATGCCTCAGGTTTTCCAGATTAAAGAAAAGGACAGACATCCCCTCAATTAAAATATGCCAAGGATTTATATGGCAAATGTGTGGGTTTGGTGGGGGTTGTTTGTTTGTGTTTCAGGGGTGTGATTTTTTTTTTTATTTTAAAGAAAAATGTTTGCTTGTTTTCTTAAAAACATCAAAAGTTCTGTCCCATTATCTGGTAACCTTTTGTGATTTATTTATACTGTACCATTACTGTAACATGACATACACACCTAACAGCACATGGATTTTAACTCACAAGAGGAAACTCCTCCGAGAAAGCACACTGCACTACAGACCTGTCACATCCCACCTATTCCATTGGCAGCACCTGCTCAAACCACAGCTGGATCAAAAAAAGAGCAGCCAACACAAAATCCCTGCTTGCTCCTGTAGAAACAGGATTGAGGATTTGAAAGAGGATGTTTATTGGCAAAAGTGCATTCAAAATGTAGGTCCAAAGAACAGGATTGGGAATGGCACCACAATCCAAGAGGATGGAATTATGCAACCCAGGAGCTTCCAGCCCTTGCCAGAGCCACTCTCCTGTCCCACCCCAAGCCCTTCTGTCCAAGAGGGGACACCAACTCGACAGCTTAGGGGACGCCTGATTTACAGCTTTGAACTTGGGCCTCTCACCATCTGAGAAATTGTTGCAAACACCAAACTCACCCCAAAACCGCAAATGATGGGACCACCCAATGGAGTAAGTGGCACCTCCTCTTTCAGGCAGAGTGGCAAAGAGGTGGCAGGTGCCACCCGCAGGGAAGCAAAGCCAGAAGGGAATCATGTGTAGCACACATGGGAAGCACAGCACCAAAGTGCAGTTGGTAAAACCGCAATTCCCTGGCTACAGTGGCAATGAACAGACAGCAAGTGCAGGAATTCCTGGCCTGTAGGGTATCCTGTAGCTGCCCCAACTTCACTGCTGGAGCTGCTCCCCTCCCAATAAAAGAATTAACTCTGCAGTGTCCTGGGAGTGGCGCCTCTGAAGGTCCCACAAGGCGGAGCTGTACAGACAAGCGAGCCCTCCCCGGCTGAGCAGCCCGTGCCATCCTCACCACCCTGGGAACAGCACTCAGACCTTTGGTACAGCTGCTCTCTCACCAGGAAAACCCAGGAAGGCACAATACCTGCCCGTAAATCCGATCCTCCTCATTTCACTTCAGCCTGCGTCGCTTTGTGTGCGCAGATCCCGGCAACACACACGGAAAAGGGAAGGGATCGGTCTGAGAACTGGACTTTATGTCCTGCACAATGCCACAAACACAGCTCCTGAGAGGGAACGGGGCAGGAACCACACAGCCCCTGAAGTTATTCACGTGCTGCTTTACACACCAGCAGCTCTACAGAAGCACTCAGGCATACAGAGAACTGCAGAACAGGGATTTTAGCAAGGACAGCTTCCTCCCCCAGAACTGAGATCCAGCTGAAACCCAGTGCTTGGCTCTCCTAGCAGCCAGATATCAGGATTTCACTCAGGATTCCCAACTGCATCAAAGCAAAGCATCCCAGCATTCCTGCACGGGAGAGGAAGAGGTGTGGATCAAACCATGCCCGTTTCCAAGGCACGGATTAGTCACGGGATCCCAGGAAACACCACTTTTGCTCTGCAGTCACCACGCAGTACAGGCAGTGGGGTGGTTGTTTGAGAAGCACTGGGCACTGCCTGTACCAGTCAGGTTTGTCAGTGCTCTGCCAGGACCACTTTTCATATTCAGGCAGGTAATTAAAAACATTGCTTCTGCCTCCTGACATCAACACTGAAAACGGCACACGTGTGCTGTTTGAATTTTGTTGGGAAGGTGGGTTTGCACCCTGCCTCATCACCGCTGCATAAAACCCCCAAAACACAGGCAAACAAACGAACCATTATCAGGAGGTGCACGCTGTCTACTTTTCCCTTTGCACTTCCACAGTTTTGGTAAGGATGAGGGCATTCTCAGGTGTGTGTGTATGACAACCCCTTGCGGAGAGCGAACCTTACAGAGCCTGAGTCTATCACATGGGAGCAGCTGCCATTTCTGTTTCCTCAACAGGCAGGCACAGCCACCCACCCTTCAACACGAATCTGGGAACAGGCTCTGCCTCAGCTTTAGGTGACTTCCTATCCGTGGAGGGTCTGCAAAGCCACGCTGCCCAACTGAGGCAGAAGTAGAACTAACAGTAATTAATAATCATACTGAAGTCACGTGTTAAAAACTTTATACAGCACCAGCTGAATTGATTTGCTATATATTATGCAAAAAACAACCGCGGGCCGCTTTGCTTCCAACTCCTCTCGGCTGACTAAGAAACGAAAAAAAAAAAAAAAAAGAAAGAAAAAAAGCCAGAAGACAGGGAGGGACCTTCGGTGCGGTACGAAAGGCGCGTGAACACTTTCCAGCCTGTCCTGTCCCCAGATCCGGGATCGATCCCTGAGTCCCATCCCAGGCGCCGTTCCCACACAGGGATAAGCCCCCTCCCAAGCTCTCCGTCCCTGTGCAGCCTCTGCCCGTGCAGCCACCTCGCACCGCGGCTCTCTCGCCGGGAAACACAAATCCCAAACGCGGCCTCCCCAGGTCCCGAACAACACACACGGCCGGGGGCGCCGCGAGCGCGGCCGGGAACCCCTGCAAACAGGGATCCGGCCCCGCATTCCGAGATCCCGCTCTCCGGCGGTGCCAGGAGGAAACCGAGGGGGGGCAGCGAGAGGACGAAGGTCGGCGGGGAGGCCCAGGGATCCCTTCAACGCCTCCCGCCCGCGCAGGCCCGGCCCGCGCGGGGCCCCGCGGAGCGGCCGCTGAACGGCCCGGCCCCGCTCGCCTCCATTTTCCCCCGGAGCCCCGCTCTCC
>VYZT01056686.1:111638-142787 GCA_013400735.1 Pomatostomus ruficeps | reverse complement strand
CTGCACTCAGTAAGCGCAACAATGCATTGTGTATTTACAAGACATGACACCACAGAATTTTCCAAATTTCTTTTGCAGTGTGTCCTCATTGCTCTCTCTCAAGCATGCTAAGGGTGTCATGTCTTGTAAATACAATATTGTTGGTGTTGGAACAGCTTATATCTTTTTTTTTTTCCCCCAGTGTTCATATTGGGTATCTTGGGAGATGAAAAGTTTCTGTCTGCAGTATGTCCAGGGGTGTTTATTAATTTATTAGTGCTTCCCAAACATTAATGAATTTATTTTCATATCAGCCAGCTCCCCCTATACAGTCAGGAAAAGGAATGCTATGACAGGTAAGTGAAAATTGCTGTGTCAAAACCTGTGACTGAGGAGAAAGGGTGGTACTGGATAAACAACCCTCTGGGCCAATTTACATATGCAAAATAATTCATTAGTACTTTTAACTGTTATGATTCTGTAGGACTGGAAAGTGATAAAGCAAAAGCACTCTGCTCCCTCTTGGTAGGTCTAGTTAATCCTCCTTAGGGTTGTTACTCTCCATTTAGTGCAAATTTTATATTAAAACAGCTGCCTGCAAAGTGTTTTCCAGTATTAAATCTTCACCTCTAACCACTGACATGCCTTCCCTGTGGACTAGAGACTCTGTACCCTATTTAAACTTGCAAGTTTTCAGCTGGATAGTTTCTGTTACTTGATCACTTTATAATCCACATGGGTTGTTTTTTTTTTGTTCTGTCTAATCGTTGTGTCTTGCCACCAGGCCAAATGCTGTCATAGATCACTTTCTGCATCCCTTACATGACTTTCCAAAAGAAAACCTCCAGCTTTTCTCAGTCAGGTCATTCCTATGTTCTACCTAAGTGGATGAGCACTGTGACACTCTGGCAACCGATAATATTTGGCATCATTTGTGTAAATTCTAGGAACAATTGGTGCTGGCACATTTTTGATTGTGCTTACAGAAACTCATGTTTTGTTGACAGGAACTGATTTGTCTCTCCAGAGTGTCTGTGCTCCTGTTGATTGGTGTAAGTGCTGCGTGTTTAGGACTGTGATGCTTAGAAAATACAAGTTTTTGATGAAACTGGAAAGTGAGGGGTTTATTCTTTATAGTCAGGCACTCTGGAGTGCTGCACTCGGCTTATATGGTGTTTATTACCCATTGCCCGGGTTACAGCTCGCTCAGAGATGTTTGCAGTGTAGTAGCTGTCGAGTTAGCTCTGTGTGGAACGGGCTCAGAGAAATAACCACTGCAGTCTAGAGAGTCTGAAGGAAAATGCGGGTGTTCCTTAAATTAGAATAATGCTGTGCTCTCAGGATAAAATGTGTTTAGCTCTGGCGCCTCTTGTTCCTCCCTTGTGTTAGAGAGTGTTGGCACAGCTCTCCATGGGGCTCTTGAGCTGACTTCAGATTACAAAAAAAAAGGAGAGAGAAAAAAATCTTATCTCCTTTATTCAGACTATTTTTGTGTATATATTACACAGTGCAGCCCCAGAAATAGTGAGAGAACCTGGATTCACATCATGCATGTGGAGGTGAGCAACTTGGCCTGGGGAGCTCATGCAGACAAGAGAAGGTGGAAACTTCCTGGGTGGTCCAGGCAAATGCCCTAAATTAATATTTTGGTGTTTAAAACAAGTATTTCAGCCAAAGACATGCCTGTTTTGTGTCAGTAAGGCTTTGGTTGCCTGTTGGTGTCTGGTTTGAGGCAGGTGGGTATGAGAGCTCCTCACCCTATAGGAAGTGCCTCAAAGAGGAGCAGAGGTCTGTGAGAATTCTTCTCCTTGCTCGTGAGAATTCTTCTCCTTTTCATGAGGAATTTCCAGGCTCTAAAGCAGAGACCAAAGACTGCGGGACTAGGATTTTTGGTTTTGTTTTTCAGCCTTGTTGCTGCAAAGACAAGGCAAAGGGCCTAGTAAAGTGCATCTCCCCTAACACCAGATATCAAGGCAAACCTGATTCCTCCCCCTTCTAAGCTGCTCGTGCTGCCTCCTCTCAGGGCTTGCCCCTTTTGAAGAACTTATTCCCTGCTGCTTGTCTCATTCACAGGAAGTTCAGAGCTTTCCAATTAGTCTGGTGTAAAAGTCTTTGCCACGAGAAATTTTATATTTCCCAGATCGGGTTCACGCTTTCAGAGCAGAACCCTAGCTCTCCATTTGGGGCTCTTTTTTTAAGTGAAGGTACGTGGCATCGAATCCCCATCATATCACTTACAGCTTTTGTCTTGCTTGAAACTGATCTGGCATTTTTCTAGCCCAAGGAGGCAAAATATTTTTAATTACTCTGAGCATATTTTACTCCCCTAAGTTTTGATTTTTCTGATGAGCTTTGTGGTTCTGAATTTTTAAATTTTATTCCTAACTGTATGGATAGTTGGAGATACCTGCTGGATTAATTTTGTCCTAACATAGCTGTAGGGAATTCCTGCACAAATCCAGGCTTCTGTGCTTAACATGTCATTGTCAGAACTTCGTATCAGTATCTGTTTTCAGTTCCACTCTGAGGGAGGCATCTTTGGTGGAAAGTACTTTATGTATATGGGTGGTGAGCTGCAGGAAAATTAGGAGTTGCTATCTGGTGGTGAAATATTAGTGAAAAATATTCTTTCTGAAAGAAATTCTGACTAGCATTTTCTTTTGTAGTTCTCTTTTAGCTTGTGTATAACACAATAAGTCCTACTACATCCCTGTTCTGTTTCTTCTCCTCTGCAAACACCCTTTTTGATGTTAGACAAATCAGACACTGTTCAGACACTGCACAATCCCCTTGGATTGCATTCAGCAGCATTAAATATTACAGCAGCATACTTTCTTGACTTTGCTGATGTTAAAAAAAAATATTTTAGTTAGGAGTTTTTTCTGTTTGTTTCTGAGAGTATTCTGCTTTAATAGAGCTTCTGCCTGGAGCCTGCCAGGAGCTGAAGCATGTATTTCAGGGGTCACCTGGGTGGTTACAAAGGTGGTGAGGCCTGAAGGAAGCTCCAGCAGGCAGGTGAGGGAGGAAATGGTGTCTTATTGATGTGCACAACAGCCCTGAGGAACACATCATCCCAAAAGCAAATTCTGTGGGGGCACTGTGGTCAGGTGTCAAAAGTGTTTGCAGAATTAATTTAACAGATGCCCTTCCTCATGCTGACTTGCTCCCTTGCTTGTTCTCCTGATGCAGTTCCCCTGGTGTGACACATTTGTTTATTGCAGTGGAACCAGGTCGAAGAGGCACTGGGATTGTACAGACACAGCACAAAATCTGTCCCAAAGGGTTGATTCATTAAGCAAGCCATTATTATCTTTCTCATCTTCTCTCGGCTTTTGGGGCCATTGTCTGACATTCTAGCAAGCGTGCAGTTCTCTGAACCTGCTTCCAGTCAGCCCTCTTTGAAATATTTGTGTTACAGTTCCATTTGAAAATTCTATATGCAGAATGACTGAGGTTTCAATATATATGCAACAGGATAACTTCTGAGATGGTTTTGATAAGATAGGTCTCTGCTCAGAATGCAGTTTGGAATGGGGTCAGGAATTGTCACAGCACTAATCCGTTTGTAAAGGAAAAATGAGGGATGGTGTGTTTGTGACGTGCTCACAGCACAAGTGGAGATTGTTATCTCGCTTGGATCATGTTGATGGGGAGCAGGGGCAGGGAGGATGTGAAATTTAGCAACTGAACAAAGATAACCTTGGTCTGCAAAAAGCACTTTTGGTAACAAATTTGTGAGTGTTCACATTTTCCATTTTCATCCTTTCTGTACTTATTTCTATGCCACCCCCCCTAAACTGATCAATGCTTTGTGTCAGGCTGGGAATCTATCAGGATCTGGTTCAATCCCTCAGGTGAATCCTGAGGACGTTTTTCCCCAGCACCCCTCCCAAAGCACATGAAATTAGGGAATATAATCTGTCGGCCTGGACATTATCATCAGCTGCCCTGGTACTTTTGGAACTTCGAGAGTTTGGCTGGGTTTTTGCTAGGTTTTGGTGTGGTTTTTTTCATTATTAAACACTACTGGGGTTTCTCTTACTGGCACACAAAGGCTGATGCTCCGTTGATTGAGGGGAGAAGCTGCTTAAAAATTAAATGACTCTTGCACCAATGTTGAAATCAATAGTGCAATCAAGTCTCAGCTTGCAGCACGTGAAAGTTTTCCTTATGGTTTAAAAAAAAAAGGTTGTGATTAATAATTATTTCAAAATAATTCAGATTCTGTTCCCAGTTAACAAAGGTGGCTTTTAAAAAAACCTTGTACTGTTCTGAACTGAGGACTGCGATGTGCAATGGAAACATTCATTTAAGCATTATTTAAATAATAATTGCTAAACCCATCTCTACTTCTCTCTCATTCCTGCTAATAAAACAGCTTCATTTTTAATGAAATGCTGTCTACACACACTAATTTACAGCAAAATATTCCTTATTTTTAGCAATTATTAAGACAAAGCAGTACATTTGTGACATTATTAAAGTATCATCAACAAATTAGTTACCTTATCTGTTCTCTATCTGCATAATCCCCATAGCCCTGTCACCATGTTTGCAAATCCAAATGAATATTATGCAGCCCAGATCTAATTAATTTTGGATTAGTCTTCCAGACACATGCAATTCTGATCAAAATAATCTGTATTCTCTCTTTTTTTGACCCCTGGAGTGCTCTGTTTGTCAGGGATGTGCTGGAACACGAATATCAACAAGCAGGTTAATCCTTGGGCTGTCGCTTTCTCCCGGATCTGCAGCATCGCGTGTTTTGTTGCTGGAAACCTCAGAGATCCAGGGAATGTCAGGGAGCAAATCAGTGTCACGTGGGGCTTAGTGGAGACTGAGATCTGACCAGACATTTAAGCAATCCAGCACGATGCGTAATGAAAATTGTCTGCTGGAATGGCTTTTCAAAAGGATCTGGCATCCTATCGTGCTCCTCTCGAAGGGAAAGAGCCAACAGGAAAATATATTTGAAAGGAAAGCTGAGCTGCTATAAATTTCAGGTAATGAGAAATTAAGGTGATGGTGATTGGGTGATTTATTGGGTTTTGTGCATCCTCTGACAAGGCAGTTATCTGGGACTTCTGTTCCATGTTCGAGGCACGATCAGAAGATTTAAATGGAAAAATTAGCTTCTCCCATCCAAGCTTTCATTGTGACTGAGGGGGAAAAAAAAGTGAAGATTCTGTTCATGCAAATATTCATTAGATGTGATAATGAATTTACTGTTAACAAAGTCATCTCCCAACAGAGATGGTCTGCAAAGAACTTTTCCTTGGAAGGCTGTTATTCAAAACAGGAACTCAACTGCTTTTTTTTTTTTTTTTTCAGAAATGTTTGTAACCAAAGGATAGGAGAGAATAGATAAAGAATTACTATTTTTTCAGTTGAATGCAGATTAAATCTGGTTGGGTTTTTCTTTCTGGTTTCCCCTCCATCCAGATTCGTGATCACCCCACCCTGCTCCCTCAGAGCACAGAGCTCTTTCACTTTGACTTGGGGTCACCCCGTGGGTCACAGCTGCTGCCATGAGCTGGGTACCAGATCATGGAGAGCCAGTGTCAGTGATTAAATGGCTTTTCCCTCCTCTGTGCCCTGAGGTAGCGAGTTCCTGGATCAATGTCAGGCTTTATCCCATTGTCCCAGTCGCACAGGGTTTGCTATGACAAGGCAGTTTTATTTATGTATCACTGACAACACCACTGAGCTGCCTTTTCTTCTGTGCCTCTTTTTAATGAGTGATTCTCCAAGGCTGGAGAGTGACTGATGAAGCTGGAGGTGCAGAGAGCTTTGATTGGAGATCTGTCAGTGCAGGTGTCAAGCGAGACATTGCAGATCTTTCTCTATTTCAGTCAAGCTCAGCTTTTGATAAATACACAGAAGCACCTGGTAGCTGAGAGGTTTTGCCATCCTGAAATAAAAATCATATACCTTTCCTACAAGTAAAGTTACAGGAGCTGCAGTGGTTTTTGGTGAATATATAGGAATCTGCATCTATTTGTATGCTGCCAAAAATGAGGAAGGAACAGAGATGCTGAAATATATTGTGGGTAAAAATTTGGCTCTAAGGCCCAGCTGCTGCAAGTACTTAAGCATGGGTTTAATTCTGTGTGTGAGATCAGCATTGCTGTGGGTTTAACAGAGGTGTTAGCATAAGGAGAAGAGAAAACCTGTGTAAATTTTGCTGAGAGAGAGGTTTATTTGTAAGCCTCAGCATAAATAGGGTAAGACTGGTAATACTCAAAAAGAATGTGTCCCTAAGAGTTGTTACATGATGAAGTTGGGCTTAGATTATTTTCTTCTTTTGAGTGAAATCTAGAATCGGCCTCTGAACAGAAACAACTAGAAAGGAGAGGGGGAAATGAGGCTGCAAAGTTGGTCTACAAATCAAAATGTGCCAAAAATAATATTAAACTGATGTATTTAGTGTTTATTTCTTATTCTTTCTGCCTGATCAGTTATCACTGGATGCAATGGCTGAAAAAATTATTTGGGACTGTAATAATTTTACGTATTCACTTCTGCTCCTCCCTAAAGCCAGATGGTTGAAACCAGCAATTTCTTAAGGCCTTTGGTGAAAAACAAGGTGTGCAGATACTTGAATTAATGTGATAATGCTTGGACTTCTCAGTGTTCAGATTATCTTTGTGGTCTTTAAGAACAACTTGTCAGGAGCCAGATTCCTTGTGCTAGACACCATAAGGTTACTTTGCTGTGTGATTTTCAATTCCTCGCTAAAAAACTATGAAAAACATATTTCATCCCACTAAACTGACTATACCAATACAGCTATCTTTTTAAAGCTTAAGTTTAAGCAGAAAACTAAAAAAAACATGAATAAATTAATGAGAGGAATTAACATTAAGTGTTAACCAGCAAATATGCACAAAGGGCAGAACTGGAAGGAAAAAAAGCAGCAGGAATTGATGTTATGACAACTCCTCTTTTAGACTGAAAAAACAACCCCTAGAAAAGATTAATTACATTGTTAAGTAGTGCAACTTTTGGTAGCTAAAAAACCCAGAGGGCTCCATTCATCTTTGTATTTTGTCTTCAGAAGTGAGTGTCAAATGATGATGCAAGATGGGAAACCCTGATGGATTGGACCGAGTCCTGTTTCTGAATGATTGTGGTGCTGCAAATCCGTGCTGTTCCCCTGACCTTGGGGTAACATCAGCTGAAGGCAGCTGAGAATGTGGTCCCTTGTTGAAGCTGAAGTTATGTAACCTTCCTCAAGAGGACAATCAGCATTATTTTGTGTAAGAAAATGAAGAAAAAAATCTGAAATCTAGACAGGGAGGTAAATTAAAACTCTCATGTAGAGAAGAGAAAGGTAACCGAATGTTTCCTGATGGGAAGGAACATGTGCTGCTTTGTGTGCAAAAGAGGAATCACATTCCCCCATATAACAGAATATGTAGTTAATGAATCTTTTGACAGACATTAACAGCAGAATTTACCCCATTGGCTTAGATTTTTTTTTACAGGAATGCACATAACTGCGGGCCAAATCCTACTGGAGTCAGAGAAAACCAAAGTGGTGGTGATGGACATTGTCTAGCTTTATTTCTGAGCAGGGTTGAGGCAAGTGAAAAGAAAGAAGGACCTTCTGAATGCAGAAAAACTTGCACAGCCCACACATGGCATGGAGCCTGATTGGTCATAATTTAATCATGGTTAAAAATCAACTGATCACTGTTATAACTGAAGGCTGTGTATAACAATAAGAATTAAGTTTCAATAGGATCATAAAAGCTTTTTTTTTGTTAACCTGAATCAAAAATGAGGTTATTTTTCTGGACTCCCGAAGTCGAAGTCATGGAGAGAGTAAAATGTAGCATCAAGAACTGGCGCAGTACAGAAAGAGGCAGATCTTTTCATAATATGGTTGCTTTAGGCTGTAGTTTATGGTACCTGCTTGCCTCAGTACATTTCATAGGAGCTTGGGATTTAGCAGCTTCTTTTACTGGAAATTATCTAAAGTCAGCAGAAGCTTGATTACTTAAATCCAGACTTTCTTTGGATGTAGCCTCAAAATTAATGATGGGCTGAGCACCACTCTGACTTAGAGGTTACCTCAGAACAATCCACCACACTGTAGCAAAAAACTCGAGTGTTGTGGGCTCCAGGTCTGTTTCTATCCATAGGAAAGCTGAGGCATTTGCCCTGAAGTGTCTTCCTGTGATCAAGCACAGGACATGTGCCCAAAAAGCAGGGAAGGGAGAGGTACAGATATTTAAGTTCTTTATTTTCTTGCCTGTGCCTGGCTTTGCTGGGCAGAGCAGTTTCTCTGGGCAGGATGCAGAGGAAGATGATGAGCAGAGAGGAGTCACAATGCTGAAGAATGTCCAAAACAGAAGTAGAAACTGCTTTGAAGGCTTCTTTCATATCCCTTCACATCCTTGCATAACACATAAACTTAAATAACACTTTTTAATATTGCAGAGAGCTCAAGTAGCCATTCTGCACAAGGGAGGACAAGTCTTTTTGAGTGGTCCTGTGAGGATAAAACTTGTTCTCCCTGTCTAACCAGAGAAGGATGAGAAAGACAGAAACATCAAAATATCCCGCTCCCTGATGAATCTCTGTCACTCTGATTACACCAGACAGACACTGACTTTATTTATTTTGCAGTAATAATAAAAAGTGCTGGGATTGCAGAAGGCTTACAGCTGCTGCTGTCTCATGAACAACTTTGTGCTCATTTGAAGCAGTTCATCACCACACCAGAGGAGCTTCCTCCTCCCCTGCAATGCTGCCTTCCTGACACAATGTTCTACAAAGACTCTTTCTCTCCCCTTCTTCTGAGCTGCACAGGGACATTAGCATGAAAACGAGGACTTTGTTCCTTAAGTGTTCTTCCATTCCTCCAGCTTATCCTCCCACCTGAAGGCCTCATCTGTGGCATCAATGAGTTTCCCTGGAAATTGGTTTGATGAGGCTGCTTAAGTGCAATCCACTTACGTATTATATGCAATAATCTCTCCGTAATTATAGACCTTCCTTTATTATTATGACATCTTTTAACACTTTTGAAGTTCCCTCAGTCTCATAATTCAGCTTCATTGACCAGCAAACAAAGAAACCCACCAGCTGCAGAGTTAAAATCATGATGCTGTTGGCTTTAATCTCTCTTTAATCATTAAAATATAAATTAGCACTTGTACTCGTTACTTCCCAAGCAGCTTTCTCTTATGGATTTCTTTCATCTTCTGCTCACCACCTGCTTTTTCTGGTGGCCTGCCTTGCACCAGGGAGGAGATTCCTTCGCAGGGTTTGTCAGGAACAAGGTTCAGGGGCCTTAATAGCATAAATCACAGTACAGAAGAGCAGGTCAAGGCTGTGCACACCTCTGGCCTGGATGCAAATGGATTTACGCAATCCATTTTTACCTGGGGTATCCGTCGAGGTAAGAAGTTTCTGAAGTCTCTTTGGGGCAGTACTGAAGTTTTTTAGCCAAAATTGGATGCGTGGCACACACCACTTGTGCTATATTTCCTTGTGTATGCTCAACATTGTTTTGGTTCTATACAAGTTATCTCTAAGTGAAAATTTGCTTTATTTCTAATGCAGTAAAGTGTATAAACACACGTTGTTTTTCCACATTTAGTGGTTGCCTGATATCCTTAATCAGGGTAGGTTTTCTGTTCATAGCTGCATCTCCACCCCAGCCAAGAGCAACTCTGAAGGGAAGGATGTGTTATCTTCTAATGAGGGGGGGTATTTCAAACATCAGGGTTTTGTACACAGCTCTTAAGGCTCACAGCTCTACGTGTGGAAGAGTTTTAGTGTTACACACACAACTCTGTGTAAAAAAAATGATTTGCTGAGCTGTGAGAAAGGCTGAAGTAATGGAAAAACCATACAGCACATCCAACTTAATTGTGTCCCTTATGGAATACCTAAATGATGTGCAAAGGGATGATCCTAATTAAGCAAGGCTCAACCTGTTGGTTAAAGCTTAGGAAATTTCTGTTCTTTCTTATTATCTGAGCTTTTTTCCATATTTCCTAAATGTGCAAGACAAAATTTAAGGCTTAAACCAGTGAAAGATATACTGTGTCTGGATTTTGTGTATTCATGATATTTTCCACAAACTTTGAACATGATATGTTTTGGTTCATGGCCAGTTCTTAAAACAAAGCCCTTTTTATTATTATTATTTTTAAAAAAAGAAGTCTTTCTTCTATGATATTGTTCAGGATATATGAGTTAGACATGTGAAGCTGTGGCTCCATTGAAAACAGATTTTTTCTCCAATAAATGCTGAGGAAGCAGTTTTGTTCTCTGCCAGGATGAGATAGTTATAACATCTCTAAAAATACTCTTCCTAATTTTGACAATACTATGAGAATCCCGGTTTGTTTTACCACGCATAAAAACTGGCTATACATAATTTGTGATGTCTTAAACGGATATCCAGGGCTCTATTTATCTTTCACTTCAATGAGCAGAAAATTGGAAAAGAACAACAGAAAGAAGCAACAGATGTGCTTGGGTATTTGAGCATGTCCCCATTAAGGAAGACTCAGTGTGGTTTATTGGATTTCAGTACTATAAAGCCGAGCATGTGTGACTTTATGGGGAACCCAAAATCTGTCTGATACAACAGGAACATCATGCAAAGTGGCACAGGTCTGTGCCTGGCAACAAAATAATCTGCCAGACAAAGAAAAATTTCAAGGAGTAGGTGGAGGCGGAAGGTCCCTGAGCAAAGACACAGTTTTGGCTGGGATAGGGTTGGTGTAGGGCTGTGTTTTGGGGTTGTGCTGAGCACAGATTGATAACACAGAGATGTTTTTGTTGTTGTGGCTCATGCAGAGCCAAGGCCTTTCCCGCTGTCCGTACGGCCATGCTGGAGCAGAGGCCGGGGCCTTGTGGGAACTCAGCAGCAAACACAGCAGGGACAGGTGACCACAGCTGGCCAAAGGGATATTCCAGGCCCTGTGGCACCATGCTCAGGATACAGAGCGAGCGGAAGAAGGAGAAAGGGGGGAATGTTCAAGGCGATGGCGTTTATCTTCCCAAATAACGACTGTGTGTGAGAGAGGCCTGCACTCCTGGAGATGGCTGAGCACAGGCAAAGCCCTGAACTAATTCCTTGTTCTCCTTCGCTTGTGGGTGTACTTTTGCTGTCCCTGTTAAGCTGTCTCCATCTCAGCCCACAAGTTTCCTCACTTTTGCTCCTGCAATTCCCTCCCTGACTCCACTGGCAGGGAATGAGAGAGCGGCTGTGTGGGGCTGAGGTGCTGGCTGGGGTTAAACCACAGAACTGTGGGGTTGTGCTTGGAGTTTGACTGGGCATCACCAAAAAAGGCCCAGCCCCATTTCATTTGCACCCCTCTGTCAGACATTTACTCACACTGCTAAGGTCCCCCCTAGTTTTTTCAGAGCTAATGGCCCCAGCTGTCCCAAAACCTCCTTTTATGTCAGATGCTGCAGTCCCTTAATGATCTTCACAGACCTCTTGTGGACTCTTTCCAGGAAGTCCATTTCACTTCCACTTTCACTGTGCTTAGCAATCCTTCTCAATAATTGAAATTTTGAGTCTGAAACGGCAAGTAACGCTGCCATGATCAGCCCTACTGTCATTCCTCCTATCAGCCCACCCTCCCAAGGGAGTTAATGCCATACAAGAAACATTCTTCTGCAAGAGCAGCACACCTGCTTAGTTCTGCTTGGAGGATGGTTTTCCTTTCTTTTTTTTTTCTTTTTTTTTAAGGCACTGTAGGTATTGTTTCAGACAATGGGGTGTTGGAACATTTCCCAGTAACATCTAAAAATATTGAATTGCCAAGACCATGGTGGTGCCTTTGAAAGAAAGAAATGGAAATGGGTTTGATCATTGCCAAGGGTTTAACTGACATTTGATCAGGTGCGGATTCCTCTATTCCAGGCAGCTTTTGTGTAGATACCTCAAATAAGTAATCTTAAACAAAACAAAACAACAAAAAAACCCAAACCCAAATAACCAAAAAACAAACTAGCCAAACAAAAAAAATCAAATTGAAGAGTAAATGCAGAGACCTCCTTGTACACAGGTTTGTATTTCAGTTAAAAATAATTTTATTTCATGCTTTATATTCTTTTATTTTCGATGTTAATTTTTCTTTTTCCTTTATATAGTTTTTTATCTGTAAATACCAAATAAGAGGGATGCTGCATGCTGCCAGGTGGGAGAGTTTCACAGCTACTTGAGTCAAATATAGTATTTTTGTATTGCATATATTGAGAATAAATGAGGTGTCACTGAGTTTTATGTTCTACATATTTAGTAAAAGCTACATAATGCAAATAGGGAAGTCTCTAAGAAATAGTAAATAAATAGGTTATTATTATTTGAAAATACTGGGTCATGTTTTGATTTTGAAGCTTAACTTGACTCACTTTCAGTGTGCTGTTAAATTGCTGGTTACGTGGGCTGTTTAATAACTTAATTCATTTAATTCACTGAATAGTGAACAATTGTTGAATAACTTCTGTGTTCAGTCAGTTCTCCACACTAAAATGAGGATGCAACAGAGGAAATGAAGCACTGACAGCAAGTGGGTGGACATCATTCCCTGAATTCAGCATTGACTCCTACATAGCAAGGGATGTTCCTATTAACTCCAAGTATTGAAATGTTCCCATTCAGTTCTAATCAGTTTTGACAAGTGTCTGTAAATGTTTTCTCATCCACAGAAGCACAGAGGAGAGAATTTTTAAAGAACAGACAACCAATCTTTTGAACCTGAAATGGAACTATCAAGTGGGTGTGTTTGTTGTGTGTGCATGTGATTGATACCTAAAATATGAACCCACACATAGAAGATGGAGGGACTTTTCAAAGCATTTTGTGGGGATTTCTTGTTGAACAAGAAATTAATTTACCATTCTGCATTTCTTCCAGCTGTCTGTAGTACAGTGATTTATAAGAAAGGGTTGTTAAGGTTTGATTTAGAGCAAAGCCAGGTGCTGAAGTACATTCACTTTACAACAGATATTTCCTGTTAGCTTTGAGAAAACCTCTGCAATAATGTTTCCATGCCCACCTAGATCTGTTAGAACCTGTTTAAAGGCTCTCAAGCAAAATCCCAGCCTCTAATTCCCTTTTGTGTTTTGCCTTCTGAGCCATGCAGGAGGGAAATTAGGTGCAAGAGGGAAAATTAGGGACAAGAGGGAGCAGGTGGTGCAGGACTCAGCAGCAAATTAGCCATAAACTTTGGGAGAGCAATGTAGGTAGAAGCAATTAATTCCATATATTGAAGAACATTATTCCTTCCACTAATCACAGCTGCTCAGGTCTCACTATGAAGAAGAAAAGAAGGATGATGGGCAGATATTTGTAATGCCATGAAAAAATACACCTGGTTTGCAATTTAAATGGTCTTGTGTCAAAGGCTAAAGCCATCTAAATTCCAGCTTTAGGGAAACATTAACTTTTCCTCCTTAGAAAATATATTAAAGTATAATAATATATATAATATATCCCTTGTTAGAGGACTTGGGGACTGGCTCTGGATTTGATTATCAATTCAAGGCTATATCAGATCTGTGACCATTTTTTCTTCCTTTTCTACTTTTTGAGCTCTGCAACTAAATTGTCATAAAATAAGGATTCCCACTATTCATTTCACTAATTTTTATGTCCATCGCAATGGTTATAACGGTTGTTAAAACAGAGATGGAAAGAGGGGGGGCTATAGAGCGTAATTTTCTCTGTTACATCACTTAAATAAGGACCAGTTCTGCTTTCCTTGCTTTATTATGGCAACAGGGAGATGAAGTTTTTATTCACATAGGATTGGTAGAATCCCTTTCTGTCAGTGCTGTGTCCTCACCAGAGCTCACCTCACTTGTCTGAAGCAGGGCTGGAAGCAAAGGACACACTTTGAAAGGAGTCCCCTTACAGCACTAAAAAACTCACCCTGGTGATGAATAAGCAGTGGTGAAATGGATCTTTTTTGCAGTATCTAGACCAAGTTTGGGTGTCCCCTGAGAGAATGGGGAAAGGAGAGCAACTCCTAATTCAATTGTGAGTTTATGGACTGTGAGCAGAAACTGCGGCATGGAACGGTGTGCGTTGTGTTCCAGAGGGGTGCTATTACACAGGGATCATTTTCAGTCCTTGAGGCTCTTAAAAACCAGGGGAAGCTGAAGACCCTCTGTAACGAGGGAGTATTTCACCCAAGAGTGAGTGAGAGATGAGTGAGGTCATCCAGAGCCAGGGGGCTCATCAGCAGGCCACGAGACAAAATTCCAAATTTTTATGGAAAAGCAAGCGTTGTGTTTGTGCCGACTGTTTGTGTGGAAATCCTTTGCCTTGGATTGAATGTTTCTTTTGGAAGCCCTCAACCCCCAGAGGCAGCCTCCAAGAGATGAGGTTGGAAGGGATCCATCCATGTGGCCCGCTGGAGCTGGCTGAGTCAGGGGTTTGGATTTGTCACTCCTCTTTCTTGTACAAAGCCTGGGCTCAGCTGCTTACTGGGGTGTGCTGGCCAGACCAAGGAGGTTGGTTTTGCTGAGGTCCCCTTCATGCCCTGTCTGTTGTGGGGGGGGCTCAGGGCTGTAAACTGCTTGGGGTAAGGACAGCAGGCTCCAGCTCTGGGGCTGTGCAGTGAATGGGCTGGAACCCAGCAGGCAGCTGGCAGGAAAATAGATCACGTCTCCAGCTTCCCACAAGGGGAACGATGCTGAAGTTTAATGACGAAATGCACAATAACTTTGTAGACCAAGCCCAACAGGGAAAAAGATGAAATTAATAATTTCAAACTTTGGTGGGAACTAGAGTAACCAAGCAGAGTGTTATCTTGCCTTTGGTTTTGTTTTTTTTTTTTAGGTTTTCTTTTTACTAGCTTATGTAATATAACACAATAAGCTTTTCCACCAAAGGCAGGGTACCAGTTTTATCCAAACAATAGCCCAGGTGTTACCAAAAATAAGCAGCAACATAATAATCCAGAAAAATTTGAAACTACTAAGTATGAATAAAAATGGATTTTTTATCCATTTTATATATTGTATATTTTTATCACTTACATCAGATTGTCTTGTGGTATTCTCCACCCTCTTCAAAGAGCATGCTGTGCTTAACCTGTCTCAAGGAAGGTATTTTTCTAAGTAAAAAGGATTTTGTAAATTATAGCATTCAGTTACCGATTCCTGACTGTTCTTCAAGAGAAATATATTAATTTAGCCCAGCCTTTTTGGAAAACAACTGATGTAGCTTCCCTAAGTGACCCAACTAACCCCAGCATTGGCCAGACAGGTATTTCAAAATCATAAATTATGTTTAAACACTAGATTATTTCATGTCCTGGAAAATGTTGCTACTTATTTTCTTGTCTTTGTCTGAGTCTTTTGGACTGCATTTGAGTAAGAAAGCTGAAATTGTCATGTTTTCAAAAAGCCTTATTGTAATCTTTGCCCACCAGAAAGGGGGGCTTTCAAACAGCATTGGACATGGCAGCACTGTTAGCCAAGGTGAGGGGTGACATGGCAGCTGCCATGACTTGTCTAATTAAAAGGCATTTTACTTGCTCTGCTCACATTTTCAGGATTTAACATGACTGAAGCTGGCTTTGAAAACCAGTCCCTGAATATCTGCACAACGGGGAGGCACACAGGACCTCACAGAGCAGCTGGGCGCAGTGACAGCATGGCACAGGGCAGGGATAAATCCCTCCTGTTTATGTCTGACCATTAAACCTGAGCCTGAGGTTACGTGCACCATGAGATTTACCTCATTTCCTCTTCTGAGGGCATGCAGTTGTGGAGATTTGTATGGTTGTTTTTCAAGCTTCAGCCTTTATGTGGGTGGTTTGTAGGGTCAGCTGAGGCAGCAGGCTCTCACCTGAATGGCACTTTCCATGTGGGTTCTGTCCCTTCTCTGCACAAGAGAGAAGCCCCTCACAATTTAGGGAGAGGAGGGCAGGACCATCATGGCAGTGATTTGTACAGCTCAGCATCTGCTTTCACCCCTTCATCTACTGTAATAACACGTTACGGCTCCCTATGCTGGGCATTAGCTTCAATTATCAAATTAATTACCAAAGTAACTCAATTCAGCTAAAGTGAGAAGTGAGACTTAGCCCTCACTGCCATTTCAAGGCTGTCAGGCTCCAAGCTCATTGCCAGCTGCCTGATCAATCAGGCCAACAGGTCCATCCCAGCCTGGTGCTAATTTTGCACATTTGCAGGAGGTGCTCGTGCACAGAAACTCACAGAGAGTTCTCCCAGAACCACCCAGAGAGGCTGGGACGGAGGAGCCTCAGCGTTGTAATAGCTCTGTGTGCTGTTAGACCTCATCACGCTGTTATACCCAGGAGAAGGCAACTTTAATTTTCATATTGAACAGTAATGCTCTAAGCCCAACATATTGCTTTGAATCAAAGCAGCCCCAACTTGAAAGCATTTATAAAGTGGAAACAGGTGTAGTCAGCTGTTTAAATACTTTGCAAGTTGTTTGACACATTACCACAGTAGTTTGATTCGCATTTGAAAGTTAGGCATTTGCATAAGCAGAGTAAGACCATAAATCATTTTGGACAGTGTATTATTATTGTGTTAGTTCCTGGGGATTGATGGAAACAAGTAGCTGGAACAAAGCAATGCAAGCCTGTTCTGAACATATATAAATACATGTTTTTGATTAGCAGTAAAGCAGAGAAAGTAATGGAAAATAATTTTTCATAAATAATAAAAATCAGATGAGGGTTTTCTTTAAATTCAGCTGCATTATTTTTGTGCCTCCTTTGGGTAAGCTGAGAGTTGCTGAATGGAAATAGCTCAAATGACTATTTAAGTAAAATGTCAATCGGGCACCTAAATTCCATGTAAAAGGGAGCTCAGGCATTGTATTTGCACGCTGGAATTCCAGATGCTTCAGAGCACTGCAGATCATGTGCTGACTGCCATTCCTTGTTGTCTTTTGAATAATCGTCGCATGCCACAACCCGTGATCTTTGTTTCCCTGGAAGTTCGTCCTACTCCATATTTTATGACACGCCACAAAATGGATGAAAATATTAATCTTCTAAAAAGAAGTTAATTTAATAGAGGAAGAAGGGAGAGAGCCAAGCATTATGTTACACTTGCTTGATGAATGTTCTATATTTCATCTTTATGCACTGGAGCCAAGAGAGTAACTCGTCTCTTTGCATAAACATATGGTGGCTTTGTTTTGAGGCAGATTTGTGACAGCAGTGAGTGAGTGACTTCCCAGGCTCTGACAGTTGTCATATTCCTGGGCAGCAGAGCTGCCAAAGAGCATGAATATTAACACAGTTATTCAAATTCCCTGTGACACCAGAGCACTGGATTCACAAACTGCCTCTCCTAAGAAGTTGAATGTTACTACATTTGTTTGCTCAGGGGGGTTCCGTTCGTTTGTTTGGGGCTTTTTGCTTGTTATTTTTACAGTTTTTGGAAGTCTTTATTTTGGAGCCAACACATACAATAGGAACTGATTGCCTTTGATCCAAAGTAGTCAAAGATGCTGGATTTCAGCAACTGTAGCCTCTTTCTGGGGAATAGATGTGTTTGTGTTGTTTAGTGACGGGAAGTGACTGGTGTATTTTCTCAATAGACAATAAATATGGGACGCTGTGAAATGGAAAGCAAAAGGAACATCATCTCTGTCTTTCCCTTGACAAAGGCCATCTGACAGATCCACTCTCACTTCCTGCAAGTAGGCAAGAAAGGGAAAATAATGAAGACAACAGTCAGGAACAAAAAATTCATGCAAAGGGTTTTATGGAGAAGGGACAATGTAGATAAGGGACTAAAAGGACCAAGAAACATTTATTCGAACACATTAAAGGAAAAACAGAACTTTTTATTATCAAACAATTCGTGTTTTGTGGCCAATAAAACAATCAGGCAACTGAGATCAGATCTAAAGAAAGCCAAGTCCTCCATTTCTTGAAAACCATTGAAAATTTTCAAAGGAAAACACCATCAGGAACAGAACAGCTTTATCATACTGCAAAGGAAGAGGGGAAAGGGCACATAGATAAAAATTTGTCTTTCTATGCTGAGTTCTCCACTTGGCTTTGGCAGTGCCAAGAGCCACCAGCCAAAGAGACACAGCAGCTCAAGCTTGATTATTACTCTCAAATTTGCTCACCAGATTTCAAAATAGAGGATTTTCCACGAAAGTGGTGAGTAAAACAAAGAAAACTGACTGAACAGCTAACTCTTACATGTGCAAACTATTTATAAAATTATTTACTGAAATTTTGGTGCTGTCTACCCCAAATCCAATTTCTTTTGTGCAGGACTTGACAATTGAATGCGAGGGGCAAAATTCTCTGCCTCTAATCTCCATGCATCAAATCTTATTTAAATGCAAATAGTAACCTTAAATTCTTTCTCCCAATTTAGTTTTGCAACCTGAGAACAAAAAATCTCTCACTGAAGAGATTTTTTTCTATCAGTTTGACATTTGTAGAACCAGATCCAAATCAACTGCGTAATAAATAATAAACTGAACATTTTTATGTAATATAAATATCATTGAACATATAAATTAGCAAGCTGGCAGAGGAGCCAAATGTGATAGCAAAAGATGGCAAAAAGTTCTGTTGTCATATTTCAGATTATTTTGTTCCCAATGTGATGAGGTTATTATAACCCAAAGCTGACAATGAAGCTGTCCAAGGAAAGCAGAAAAAGATCTTGTGTTGTGTTATATAAATATGTAGCTGCTGAGTCAAAAGTAGAAGGAGCAGTCAGCGACAAAGTTTTAATTTCTGGATGTACTTCCACAAACTCTTCGAGTCCTTGATGTGTTTAGAAAGCAGCCAACTGTTAATACCTAATCTTACAGGGCGAAAGTGCACTGTCGGAAACAAAACAGAAATATAATTCTTATTTTTGATACAGCAAACCACTTAGGCACGTGTTCCATCTCCTAATCTGGTTAGCAAAGCATTGAGGCATTTATTTCAGTGTTCCCCATAGTACCACTTAAAAATTAATTCAACAAGCTGTTGAGCAATTTTGCTTGATCCAGTAAAACACTCAAGCATGAGCAAAGTAAAAATCTGTTACAGGTTTTTATTGTGCCAATCATTTTGCCTGGTCCATTTTTATGCATAAACTTGCTTTTCACTTGGCATCAGAGGATGCATTTGCTTCTGTATTAATTGTAAACTTTATCCTGAAATATGGAGTTAAATGATCACAAAGAATCACAGGGGAATGAGAAATAGCAGCAGAAATGATGACATTTTAATTTCAGGTAAAATAATTCTGACCGATATTCAGAACTCTACAGTTCATAGTTTTCATCTTAATACAGCCACGTAAAGAATATTGTTCTTGTTTCCAGTTTCTTGTTTTAACTTTTTCAATAGTGCATGTTTTTGATATATTGTCCATTTTTTCAATGAGGATTTGGGGCTGAATATAGGGACATACACTAAATTATTGGAGTAGAGTGCTTTGGATAGCACTGGATACCTCCAGATTTTACTGTCACTAAACAAAAGTAACTTTGCTGAAAGGAAATTCACTTCATCTTATCAGGATGTTTTAGAGGCCAAAAACAGAAATGGGATCAAAAAAGGATTAAGCAAACCCACAAAGGAGTCATGGGCTATTAAACACAATGGTTCACCAGTTCATTGAGGGGAATTCCTAACCTGTTCTTCAAGGATGAGATAAGGAACACTAAATTTGCTTTGATTCTTCAGAATTTCCCTTGAGTATTCACTGATCACCATGACAGGTAAGATGGGTTTCTGTGTTCCATCTCCTTACCTGACTCAATGGCTGATGAAATCTGATGTCTTCACAGACAAACCTGGCAGATCTCACCAATGGAAAAGCAATTTATTTTCTTTCCACTTGTGTTTGTTGAGAAATAATTTGCCAGAGGTAAAGATGATGGAGAAACCTCCTTGAAGAATCCAGAGAAGACATAAAGAGATGTGCTCTGGGGCATGCTCTGTTCCTGTTCTTCTCATCCAAAACATTTTACTTAAGCTTTTGCATCTACTATTGATTTTCTCAGCCTGTTGCCCAAATTGGATGGCTGCTCTAACAGAGTTATACCTCCCCAGGTGATACCTGAAAGGAGTAATGTGCAAGCCAGTCTTACTTCTTCTGAAGGAAACTCTCCTGTACTTGCTCATAGGCAAATATATTCCTTATTTTAACTGATGATTTCCCAAACAATTAAACAAAATAGAGATTCAGGAATAAATGAGAAAATCTGGTTTAGATGTTTCTTCCCCTTAGCCAAAGGCCAAACATGTTTGTGACCTTGGGGCCACAGATAAGTCCCAAGAAGCATTATTGATAATTGTGAATTTCACATTAGAAAATTTTCCCATTTTCCTTCTAAAGAAAAAGAGTGGTCCTTCTTTTGGTGGTGATATTACCTGGGACAGTTTTGTCTCCACCATCAGCCAAATGATAGATACTTAGGTAATACATTAATCTCTTATTTTGACCATTGAAAAAAATTACCTTTTTTCCCTCTGTAAATCTATTTTATAGTAGTTAAAATATATCTAGAACCTCACAGTTTTTCATTTACAGTATAGGTACTGGGAGTCTGGAATTTGACTCAAGCTGCATGTGTTGATTGACCCTCTACAAAGGACTGTCTTGCTATCACAGAAGTTCTCCACAGATTTTTGAGGGCCAGAGAAGGAGGAGGAAGGTGTCTCTAAAGCCATGCTTATAATCATCTTCAGTTTGTGGGAAGAGTTTTCACTGTTCCTTTGAGAAGTTCAATTATGTGAAGATTACAGAAGTAGCAGTTGGATTTATTCTCAAGTGCCTTTGGTAATAATTCAACGAGGAATGAGTGAAAAAATAATTTGAAGCCTGACATTAATCTTTGCATTTGCAGAAGAGCAATTGTTAGAAAATTCCCCACTGGTTTATTTTCCCAGTTCAATTCAGAACAGTTTTGAACAGGAGGTTATTCAGCACAGGGTTAGTACTTCTTTTCTGTACAGCTGGCATAAAATATTGCTGTCAAGAGTCAATTTGGGTTGGTAAATATTTTTCTCCTGCAGTTTTCCAGTATGTTTTTAAAACCAGCAGAACAGGCTGAAAAGCTGATCTTGGAAAAAGAACTACTCCACGAAGTTTGATTAACATCACTTGGTTGATGGATCAAAACCAGAATCTGAAATCAAACTTATTTTTTTCTTTAATACAGTGAAGCTAAATCTGTTTATAATGTTTTTTTACTTTAAAATGAGAATGTTATATCCCACCTGTGTTTGCTAAAAGCCTTATGATAGAAACTCAGTTTACAATAAGTTTATTCAGATCAAGATTATCAAATTCCATCTGTATTATCCTATTTTAGGTTGCTGTCTCTGAGACAATAGCATTCAGATCTAGTGCTTATGAACCTGACCCAAAACTAAACCATATCCTTAGGCAATCTTGGATCGTGAGCATTAAGTCTTTCCTAACTGCAAATTATATTTCCTTCATTAATTTCTAGAATTTCCCAAGTTATCAATTACACAAAGCCAAACATTCAATATTGAAAAAGCCCAGTAGATTTGGATTTTAATTTCTCTTAGCTCTTGATCATTGTTCGGAGGTAGCACATGTGATTTACAGATGCTTAAAAATCCCAGGAAACTCTCGGGATATTGGGAATCACTCTCCCACAACTTGCATGGAAGGCAAGGTGGGCACTCTGTGAAGGCTGGGCTGAAACAAATGTGTGCTTTCCTCTGACCAAGAGAAGCAGCAGCAGCTCAGGAGAATACAACAAGTGTATTTTCCTCTGGTTTCCCAGATTAGACGAGTGTGTGTGTACGAGCTGGGACAAAAGGGTTCCTTTAGTTCAGCTGTTTTTAATGTTATGCAGTTGCCATCCCGTGGTGTGCAGCAATGGGGAAATTCAGATTTCTATTTCCAATTACAAAACACGAGGCAAAAGGGCAGGCGCACATGGCAGAATATCATGTGCCTTGTTCTTAAACCCTTGTTCCAAGCAAGGGTTCCCACCAGAACCAAGATCTCTTTGAAGGCTTAGAAAATTTCCTGTTAGGTTTGATGAAAAGCAGAGCTTTACACGAGTTATTTTCACAAGCAGAACACGGGGCACAAGTCAAATGATTGGGCTGCCCTGGGGACCTGAGACAATTCCATTGCTGGGTTCAGGGTGTCCTGGAGCGTGTGGGGAGGGCTCGGGCTGTGCTTGCTGATGCCACTCTCCTGTCCCCAGGGAGGGTTTGGCCTTTCACTCTGGAGGGTCAATGAAGGGGAGAATAATAAATCTCAATATCTTTGCTACTTGACATCTGAGCACAAAAGTTTAACCAGAAGGGTGGAGTTATTGCTACCTTTGTCTTGGCAAAATGTTTGAACTTCTCTTCGTTCACACAGAGAGTGGAAATTCTTGTGGTGGCTTTTTGGTGCCTTCAGCCTCTGGATCAGGACTTTTATGTGTTCTTGGCATATTAAAGAAGGCACAAGGTCACTGCTTTGTACCTGTGTGGCTAAATGCAAACAAAGGCTGCACACTCTCAGGATGCTCTGCATTTTCCATTTTTTTTTCTGGTGAGCAACTGGTTTTAATTATTTCCCCTTTGGGATGCACAGTGTGCTTAGCACAAGTGGTTTCCATTAGAAGGCATTTTACCAGGAGTGCCCACACAGGTGCTTTTTAATGACATATCAGGGATCTTTGCAGACCCTCAAATTTGCCAGAGCATTGTGACAACAAATACTGGGAATCGAAATAAAATGTTCTGTCACAGTTGTGAAAAAGTAGGGATTTATTCTGGAGTCTTGAGGAAACTTCAGATGTCCATTTCCATGGTTTTATGTGGGAGTAGAGGGGTCAGGTTTGCTTTTAACCCAGTCCTTGCAACCACTTATATGCAAATATCCAGCAGTATTTAGACAATCCTTTCTATATGTATTTATAAATATTATTTTCATGGTGAAATAACACAGAATAGCCTCTGCTCAAATCATGTTAAATAACATTTTACTTGACAAATAGTCCTACTGAACTGTGAGGGAAGAAGTTGATTGAATACTGGGTTTGGAATCTGACCATAAATAAATGTTGAATTTATTTTTTTTTATTGCTTCCAATTTCTTATCTCAGAAGTTTCCTGGGGTAGGTTCAAGATGTCCAGAATTAAGATCATTGCTCCTCAGTGTAAATTAAAAGCAAAATTAATTATGCCTCAATTTATTTCCCACAACTTTAATGCTTTCAAGATGGTGTGCTCCACCTCACCCTGAGCTTCACCAAAGCCAGTGGAATCCAGCCAGTGGTAAATATTGTCTAAGATTCCAAGAGGGAAACTTCCTGCACAGAAGATGACTGTTGCAGTTTTTAATTTAAGCTGCAGTTTTTCAAGACAGAGAGATATTTAGAGAATCAAAGGCACATCTGGGAATATTTTATAAACTGTAGTATTCTCCCAATGAAAATGTAAAGCTTGTCTTATGTTATATCCCAAATTTCATCTTAATTAGGGTTTGCATTCCCTACATGCAGCTATATTTTATGTTTGTTTTGACATCAGAGACATGCCATTAATTAAATGTCAGAAAAAGTAAAGGTGGTGGAGAAAAAGAGTGACATAAAATATGTACATATGAAAATATGTATATGGATGTGTATGCATGTGAAGCTAAATAGTTTATTTTGCTCTAAGAGTCAGTACTGAGGTCGTTCTTGAGCTTTTTTTCCTTCCCAGACTTCACTGGGAAGGGGAAAAATTGCCTTGGGAGTTTAATGGAAGGGTAAGTGAGATGAACTGATGAGAATTTTTTTTTTTTTTTCTTTTTTACTCAGCCTCTGGTAATCAACTTTTCAGTTTTCATTCTGAAGGTGCGCTCTGATCACTCCTTCTGTTTGTAGTATAAGGCCTGCTGGGATGTCTTCATGCTTGTTTGGTTTGAGGGTTTTTCCAGGTTTTTTTTTTTATTATTTACTTACTGTATTAGCTTCAGTTATCCTTAACCCAACTGTCAGATGCAGCAATTGTGACTTGAGTTCTTGTTTTGAGATAAGTGTGGTGTGAAGCTCACATATACAAACACTCCAAGCTTCTCAGCTGCAGCTAAATCTGAGTTAGGAGTCAGGAATGGGAGCAATAATTGGCTCTTTTTAACCATGCACTGAATATGGTTTATAGTAAGGATGTGACAGCGTGGGGCACACAGTAATCATTCTGTTTATCAAACCCTTGGTGATGTCTTCACTTCCTTACACGAAACGCTCACCGTGCACTGCAGCCACGTGGAAATCGTGTCTGTAAGTCCTGAAGGCTCCTCCGGATGCCTCCTGTCCTGCACAGGGATCACTGAGCACAGCCAGATCACAGAGAGGGAGCCACACTCACTTGCTGAGCCCTGGGCCAGGAGACAGTCGCTCCACTGGAATTTCTCACACTTTCCCGTGTTTTGGTTATCCTTTTATTGGCAATATACTGGCCCAAGTGATGCTCCAGGGTGTGAGGAGTATTATTTTCCACGTCCTCTGGCATTATGGACTCCTCTGACAGCAAATCTACCCCTCCTCCCCACTACACAGGGATAGACTTGTGTTCTTATACCAGCATGCAGAGCAGAGGGAGTAAAATTCCCTCTCGGAGAGGGAAAACAGAGTCCCACTTGTCCCGTCATCTTATCGGCCACTGAGTTATTTAATGCTCCACACATTTATTTCACAGCATTAATCACTGGATCGGGATGACACACAGATTTTTAAGGTAGGGAAAACATCCTGCCAGAGTTGAACCACAGGCTTTTTACAGAAGGTTTTTCTGCCTGTGTCTGGATCCTGAGAGGGGAGACGGGCGAGTTCACTGCAGTATATCAAATAATCTGATCTTCAGAATGCAAAAATTGCAACAGACATCTTATTCAGCACCAGATAAAATCTGAGGGAAAAATTCAATTTAGGGTCCTGTTCCAAGCCCTTCTGGAGGCTATTCCTGGATACCTGAGGAGCTGCTTCCCTCTACAGGAGCGTGCCTGACCATGACAGCTGTGGAATAATAGAAAGATTGGAGGGATCATTTTTTTGATTTTTCTACTTCAGTGGAAGGATATGTATTGTACTTGTATCATATTGGTCTTTTGCGATTATCTTGTGTTTTTTGGGTGGCTGTCCTAGAGTAAATCTCTGTGTAAAAATCTCCTTTGAGGAACTTGTTTGTATTTTTCAAAACTTGTCCTCTCAAAGAAAACTTGCTCAGCTCCTCACGCTCCCTTCCTTGCCTGTAGGTGGAATTAAACTCTAAGAGAATTGTCTTAAGGACAGGATATGAGTGCTCTTAGGAAAGAACAGTAGCCTCCGTTTAAAAATGGGGATAATCTTGATGCCACTGGGGTCTGAAAAAAGCCTTTTTGCCTGCAAACTTCATAGTGCTTTGCCATAGAGTAATGAGGCCAGTAAAAGAGTCGGATGTAGAAAACAAGTTTGGACTAAATGATGGATGGTTAACTCTTGTTTAGCTGCAATTTCAGAAATTAATAAATAGCAGAGTACTCTTTTGAGAAAGGCAAACTTTAGCAGGCTAAATGATGTGAAGTTTAGATTGATATTTGACATTCTGATATTGGATGAGCCAGAATGTTTTGAGCCAGAAATTACCCCAGTGTTGTGATCTACATGAGACTGTGGGGCTGCAAGAAGAATGTTATCTCCAAAATCTTAAATCCAAAATCAATATATGTAAAGAAAAAAATAAGATTTGCTGAAGTCTAACACAGAATTTGTGTACTAAAATAGGTAAGAAAAGGCTTTTCAGCTTTATAAATAAATAAATAGGAGGAGATACATTTAAGCTCCTGTGTCAGCATGGGTGTTGATTTAGATGTGGTAGTAAAAAAAAATTCCCAAAAGAAAAGAAAAATCCCCACAACATTTTGTCTTGACTTTCCCCCACTCCCAAAATATAGGAGATACCTATATTGAAAATGGAGAGAGAAAAATGACCCACATATTTATATGTATCTGTAGTACTGAAAGATCAGAAAAAAAATACTGAAGTAACCATGAAACACATTAGAATAAATAGAAAATGTCTTTTGTCATAGCACAGCTGTAGATCAAATGAGATTAGTCACTCTGATATATTCATACACACATATATCCGTTGTCTAGCACAGTGTAGCAGTCTGATATTCATCCATTTCAGCCATGAAAATGAGTAAAAAATTGGGGAAGGCACGTTTAATAGGAGAATGGCAAGCTTTTAATGTAAATGAACCATAAACAGATGATCTAATGACAGGCACTGATGAAAAGTGGATTACAGTGCAGATTAGAGGTGAACTCGGGATTAATTTTGGGATGACTCTTGTTTGCTGTTTTGACAGGAGCTATTCTGGCTGTCTATTATTTCATCTGCTTTAAAACCATGAGGGGAAAAAAAGGGTGAAAGATCAATGCACAAAAAGGAATAGACAAAAACTGCCCGTAATTATATTTTGACTCAAAACGATAAAAGCAGTGAAATTATGCAGTACCTTCCAGTAGAAGTACTGAGAGCAAACCAGAGATGTATTACTGCTAAAATAAATAAATGTCTGCATCAATAGACTTGATGATCTTTTAATCTCTAATTGGTTTTAATGAAGTACAGAGATTTTTTTAAAAAATATAAATAGACTGAAAGAAGAATTTAAACTGCATGCAATGGAAGCAATGCAAGGCCATGTTTGAAACAGCAAGGATACAGGAAAATATCACATATTCCATCCTCAAAGACACCTCTGGCCTGTGCAATCATATGGGTGGTATCCAATTAAGGGAGAAAATCCAGTATATAATTACAGATTTATCATAATGCAAGTATTACTGGGGGGCTGAGTCAATATTTCAAAGGGCAGCTGTAATTCACATATTTTGCTTTTAGTTTTAATGCTGTAATGATAGGTTTGGGTTTTAGGGGTTTTTTTTACATGTCTGTGTGTATAATTCCTATCTGCATTAAGACAGAACACCCAGCAGTGCTTTGATAAAACACTAAATAATTACTACAAATTGAAAGTGTTAGTTCTAGGATTACCCATCTAAAGCATTAGAAGTGATATCGCTTCCACCATTTTTTTCTTTTTTTTTTCCTTTTTTTCCCCCCTTTTTTCTCAACCTGGCAAATATTAACTTTCTAAGTCAAAAATCACCAAGCAACTTTCCAAGCATTCCTCAATCTGTCCACACTCCCTGAGTTCCAGGAAACAGAAAGGCTGATACAGCTGCTTGTAACACTTGGAAAATGTTGAAATCTCTTTCAGTAGCAAAAATAAAAGGATCTTGGACCAGAAGTTTTCCACAGAAAAAAAATGCTATCAGTGTAAAAGTTTGACCTTTAAAGGCCAAAGTGGCAGAAAAAGTTTTTAGATCCTTTAGAAGGACATAGAAAATATCCAATTCTGTATAAATGTAAAAATGCATGCTTTAGTGGTAGAGATGTTAAAGAACAGCTAGGCAAGAATTGCTCTGCAATAAAAGGATTAACATTCATTTCTGCAATTTATCCTAGTAGAGAATTTTATGATTATGGAGCCTTGTGCTGGCAGAAACTCTGCTGCACCAAAGTCATCCTCAGTAAATTTCAAACCGGGTAAATAATCAGTAAGTGCTCATCCCCCATTTAGCCACTAAAAATAAATTAGAGACAACATGAGCTTCAGAATTCATAATCTCCACGCATCTCTCATGTCTTCTCATATACGTGGTAATAGTTATTATTTTTCACTTCTGCTCTCAAAAAAATTCCTACAGACACTGAAAGTATTTGCTGATTACAGCCACCAGTTGTCCTGTTGGATTTCCAAATTGTCACTTAACCACCCTAATTTCACTTGGACTTTGAAAGCTGCTCATAATCTCCTCTGACAGTCACTCCCCAAGGGACCTCTTACAATTAAAAACAGAAGAAAACTGGACCTTTCAGTTAAAAATTCGAATTTATGTTGTTTTCTTGTTGGGAAGCCAGCAAAACAAACAAATCTCAGAAGGGAGCTCTTCATACGTGCTGGAAATAATTGAAGTCAGGCTATGGCTACTACAGAAACAGAAATGTTCTTTATTTGATGAATGACAACTTCACAAAATCATCAGCTTCTCAGGAATTCTCCGAGGGACTTCATTTTATGCTGAAATCTGTACAACAGTAACAAACAAACAGTTTTGTGTTCCTTGCTCGGTCCCCCCGCTGTCCCTGGGGTTTGTACATCATAAAAATTAATTTAGCAATGCCTCCTCTGTTTTGCCACAAATTACATTTTTATTGCATTGTGAGCTTGGCTCGCAACTCTCCTAATTAAAAAGGGAAAAAAAGAGCATTCCTAATTTTTTGGTTTTAATCCCAACATAGGTCCACTAGCCCAGGCCATAAGGAAACAAATGTTTCCTGTCAGAAGTGATGTTCTTAAAGATAACAAGGAAATGTCTTTCTCTGTCTAAAGAAAATGTGATCAGTTCACGATATATTTTCTGGGGTAGGCCCTTATAATTTTAATTTTAATTTTCACCTTGCATGCTCTTAATTGATATAAGCTTCCTTGCTGAAGCCCCCAGATATTAATTTTGCCTGTATCGAGATATTTGTTTGCCAGACACCCAGAAATGGTGCATGAGAGGTCTCCCTAAATTTAAAAGTTGCCTTTGCCACATGCAAGAGCCAAAAATGTGCAAATGGTTATCCAGGAGCCTGGTGAAAAGTAGGTCCTTGAAAGAGTTCCAATTAAAATATAATTATTCTGTCATAATTAAGAAATAGATTCTTGGATAAGGGCAAGACTGGGCTCTATATTTTTATTTAGTTCAAGATTTCTAAGGAAAAGCAAACAGGATTAAAAGGATACCATGAGGGGAAATTTCTTTTCATAAATGTTTGGAAACTATTAAACAAAAATACTGGAACATCGTGATATTGTATCTGCTTCCCTAAGTTATCCACAAAACCAGGTGAGCTTTGGAGGTCCCAAGTCCAGAAATGGATAGGAGAAAGAAGAAAAAGTGTTTTTAAAAGATATTAAATATAAGATAAAGTGTTTTTAAAAGGTATTCAATATGGAGTAATTCACACAAGCTGGGAGGGCCTTAGGAAGGTAGACTTGGCACAGGAACGGGACATTTTCCATGGGAATTTGCTTTGCTAAAGGAGCCGGTTGATGGATTTCAGATCCAGTGGTACAGTTTGCTGACTTTTAAATTCTGTCAGGACTTGAGATGTGCTGTTCTGGGATGGTAGAAATGGAAATATCCCACTTCAGAAAAATCCTCCAGAACTGTGTGTGCAGTATAAAGGGTAAAGTTGGGATGCAGAGACAATTGCTTAAAGTGTTGTCACTGGATTAAAAAAATAAAATAGGTGGGGAGAAAAAGGCACAAAAATCCCCAAAGCTTCAAGTCATGCATTCAGCTTCCATGATGGCAAGCTTAGAGATAAGAGATGTGCAAGCCAGAACCAGTTTGTGTTTTCCCATCAAGTTTTTGGTCTCTTCCGACCCACTCCCATCGATGCAGATTAATTAATAGGAAGGAATTCTTTAATGTGAGGGTGTTGAGGCTCTGGAACAGAAGTTGTGGATTCCCCATCCCTGGAAGTGTTCCAGGACCAGGCTGGACTGGGCTTGAAGCAACCTGGTCTAGGGGAAGGTGCCCCTGCCTGTGATAGTGGGGTTGGAGCTAAATCTTTAAGGTCCCTTCCAACCCAAAAAATTTAGGATTGTATCGATTCTCCTGATGAGGATCCTAATAAAGCTTCTCTTCTATCTATTTAATTAAATTTACTGCTACATTTATGCACCTTTGGCATTGCCTTTAGGTTCCCTGTATCCGTGGCACAGCTTGATGGAACTGTCTGGTGGATGCTGAAAGCACAGAACAAATACTCAGCTTAAAACAAACCATACAGCAGAGGAAACTTAACATGATTTAGTTGTGGGATAAACCTTGGCTGAAGCTCACAATGTGTTCTTAAGCCTTATAACCAGAGGAATTTTAGGTTACAGACAGAAAAGTTTATGAATATCATTTGCTATCAAAGGGACTTAGTAAAAACATCTTTAGTTCATCAGGAACAGAAAAAATACATGGTTGAACTTTTTTTTAAAAAAAATCAAAATTGAAAAACAAAAATCTGCTTTTTCTCTGCTTGCTTTTCAGTACATCCAGAAACAGCAGGGCAGGAAGAGCCACAGAGTTTCTGGTATATTTTGCTGTTTCCAAATTCCTTCCTTCTCCTTCCACCTTTATTATGCTTCCTTTCAGTCACAAGTACCTTTTAGGAGTCCCTACCCTGTTCCCTTTAGCCTGGTACTTCTGGGCATGGATTTCTAGGGCTATGATGATGGAAAATAATTTTTATCCTGCAGAAAGCCTGGGGAAGATGGTGCCTTGCAGAAGCTGTGGCACAGGACACCACACTGAGTTTTTGGCAGTGGGCAAGAACTGTCCACCCTGTGAAGGTCTACGGCCCTTTTAGCTAAGAAAATTCATTAACACCATCCTCCAGTCCAGTTATTTGCAAAAAAATGTTTCTTTTATCAAAGCTGAAGGGGATGTGGATGGATGGAATGAGTGATTCCTGAGAAAATCCTGTCATATTTTCCATGTAAAATTAGAAATGTAAACATGTTGGGAACAAGGGGTTTGAGGGACCAAGATCTGCAGGTGTGAGGGATATGCTTTAGCCTGTTCATAAATCTGAAAAAGTAAAAAATATATATATATATATTGCTAAGTAGATATAGGTATAACTGTTTGGCTGGGGATTTTCACTTTTGGGAGTTTTTTACTGGCTGCAGACACTGCTGGTACTTCCAGCCTCCTTCTGGAAGAGCAAGGCAGAACAGCAAACCCTTTCCATCAGGCAGCAGATGGCAACTTTGGACAGCCTCCGACCAGGCTGGCTCGTGTTAGAGATGAGTCCCATCCCCTTCCAAGTGAGCACAATGCGAGGCTGGACTGGGAATTGGAGCCTGTCTAAACATTGTGTCTGGACTCAGGATGCAGCAGAGTTTTGCTGTACCTGATCCAAGGGCTCGGCTTGAGCCAAGTTCTAATTAGGGCTGGTGCCTTAGCAGGGAAATGCTCTGTGTGTTGCCATCAGGAGCTCTGTGTTACCTATCTCCTCTGCTGAGATTCTAGGAAAGATAAACTGTCTCCAGAGCACAGCTGGGCTCCGAGGGCTGCTCAGAGCACTCTGTTTTAACACCTGAAAA
>VYZT01056686.1:55188-111599 GCA_013400735.1 Pomatostomus ruficeps | reverse complement strand
AAAAAAAAAAAAAAAAACAACCAAAAAAACCCCCCACCCCACTATCTGATTTGGTAACTTGATTTCCTCATAACCAGCTGGACTTCGGAGACACTTCTGTGAACACTCTCCTGAAAAGTGAAACCAGGTAACCTCTGCAGTAATCAGCAGCTTTTAAACAGTTGTTTGCAAATCAGGAGCAACTTGCACTTTCCCAACGTAGTGTGTAGATGAAAAGAGGCAATAACTTCAACATGAACTCCAGAAGAGCAAAAGGCAAAGCCTGGGAAACAGTGTTGAGGGCAGTTGTTAATAACGTGGATGACAAAAACCAGAGGAGGTTCCCTAATTGGCGTTCTGAGTCCCTGGCTCTCCGGCTGGCTGATTGCAGCAGCGCTGCCTAATGTTCCTTTGCACTCTGTAATCCCTGGCTGTGCTGGGAAGAGGAGGAAGCGTCGTGGGGCTGCAGCCCAGGCAGCCCTGTTCTCTCCTCCCTGACATCCCACGTGCTCTGGTGACAATGGCCTGGGTTTATTACCTGCCTCTGGTGTCCACATCCCCTTGCAGGCAATCCTTCTCAATAGGGCTCCTGGCTGTGGGGCCGAGCTCAGCTGCAGAAGGATCTCAGCACCTCATTCCTTTTAGAGCTCACCCTGCCAGAGCCCCGCACCAGGAACAGAGGTGAGGCTCTCTCTGGCCAGCAGCACAGAAAGGCTGAGTCTGCGCAATGCACTCAGGATTACATTAATCTACCCTTGTCTGGATATGTACTGTCTCCCTCTCCATTTTTTTCCCCGTAGAAACTATTGTTTCATAGAAAGAAAGAGCAGTTTTATTCTGTGTACGTGCTCATAATTTATGCTGCAAGAAGACACTGAGCTCGGGGAACATGGACATTGGAAGGTTTAGACTGCCTCATGTGCCTTTGGATTTATTTGTGCAAAGGGCAGGTCTCAGCCATGCTCTACCAGAGCTGTGCTCCCCAGCCTGCCCTGGGAAGGGGACTCTGTCTGCCCCAGCTCCCTGTGCTGAGGAAATCACTCTGGATGAAGCTGAAGGATAAAAACAAAACTCCCTCACCCCCATCACACCGAGGGAAGTTATTCCCCACGAGGGCTGTGGGTCCTGATTCTCTGCCCCTGAGGGCAAAAGAACAGTCTCACATTTACTGCAAATTTATGGGTTAATATCTTGAAAGTCTGACATAGCAAAGGCCCTGCAATACTTCAGGCTGCTTTAGCATGCACATCTTGTTAACATGCCAGCCTAATTCCACTCTTTTGCTTCACAGACAAGCACCACTTTATTAGCCACAAATCCATTATCTTCTCATTTGAAGGGCTCTGAATAGCTTATGGCAACATTCTGCTTTTGTAATACAACAAGTCCTTTCACGTCGGTTAAAAATACTTCAAGAAATGAAAAATAAAAATTCAACAGTGACAGACATTCCAGTCGTGCCTTTCATCCTCCCTGTGTGAGCCAGCAGGTGCAACTTGACATTCCTTAAACAAACCTTCCCCCTGCTTTGTGGCTGAATAAAGGCTTTGACAAATGCTTATCCTTTGATATGATGTGTACTTGACAAAATTCACGGGGAGATCTGAACTGCTGCTTTGAAGCAAATACTTATTAGAACACTGGAGCACTAAAGTGCACTGTGATTTGGCTCGGCTGCTAGTAAGACATCAAGTAAAATGTGCCCATTATGTCAATTCAAAGCCAAATCTAAACACTGACTTCTGAGAAATCTGAAGAGAGTTTGGGGCTGTGCTGCTCTCCTGCTTTATTGTTTATCTAATTTGCATTTCCTTCTCTGTCTGTCTGTTCCCCTCTACATTTCCAGCCGAGCACTTGGTGAATCATCTGGAATTCATTAAGTATTTTCCATTACTTTATTTTGCTTTCCACTTTCAAGCCTTCTCCCCCTCTCCCCCAAAATGCAATGCACTTCCAGCTGCACAGGAAAGGGGATGGAGACCTGTCTCCCTTTCACAACTTTGGGTTGTTCCAGATTTGTGCTTCATCTGTGCAGGTATTACATGGGGAATATTTGGGTCTAGATTCCTTGGAAAAGTGCCATGAAGACTGGATCAGCAGAGGGGACCAAAAGACTCATTTTTTTTCCCAGGAAGGGTTTGTAGGCAAAATGAAATGAATTCATCTCTTTCTGCCCAGAAAAAGAAAAAAAAAAAAAAAAGAGACTTCTAGAACACCTTTCATCCTTTCTCTTTATTTCTGTCTCAAAAATTGCTGTGAAAGGTCACCATTAATTGCAAAATCTTCCTCTTTATTGCATGTTAGTAATCCCCTAGCCTGCTTTCAGCTGTCTATACACAAGCAAGCAGCTTCAAACATGATTCCCCAGGTCTAGAGAGCACTCAAAAAATGCCTGACCTGCCCCTTCCACAGCAGATGGCCAACAAAGCCATCCTAGTAGAGGATCTCTCTCTCTGATCCTAGCAAGCTGTCTCATTTAGCAGAGGTATTTCAAGATGCAGCTTCAGAGAGCTTAGGAAATTCAGGTTCAAATTTGAAATTTGGTGTAAATTTTAAATATTGATTATAAGTAACTACCAGAATAATCTCCCTGGATGCATCATTTATTCACTTTACCTTGACATATTTATGGCAAGTCTTGATAACTTTTTAACAGATTTTCTGTAGTCTAATAACCTCAAGCAGAAAGCTTTTCTCACAGTTTGGACTGAATAAATAAATGCATCAAATAGCAGCAAGCAAATAGGGAGAAAGGTACTTCAGGTTTTTATTTCCCCTGTTGTCACAGAAAAAGTGCTTGGAATTCTTGATTTGTTGGTGTCTTCAAGAGGGAAAATGACACTTGTTTCTTTTTCTGAAAGCTAGCAGGTAAACATAGCGAATTTTATGTTTTGCTTTGAACATACAGATTACATTTTAAATATTACACCTTACAGCACGGGTAAACACAGACATAAATACACAGGAAACAAAAAAGTAATCCTCTTGCAAGGCTCGCTGCCCTGGAGAATGGATTTGGAGGACATGGGAGAGGAGTCCAGAGGGCTTTCCATGGCTTGATGAGGATTGGGCCATTCAGACATGGCATTGGACTGGCCTCAGGTGGAGCTAATTTTAGGCGAGAGTTGTAGGCAGCTCTCAGGTAACCCTGCTGCAGAGAGTGCGGCGCAGGCTGAGGTTCACATGCAGGGGTTGTTTCAATTTTCCTACCCAGACACCTCTCAGGGTTGAATCCCCTGAAGCAGTGAGGGCTGCTTGCCTGGGAACAGCAGCTCTCAGCAAGCCTGGCCTCGGACCCTGGTGAGGGCAGGTGCCACTGGTGTCCCCAGGGCTTGGCGGGTCCCAGGGAGCACCAGCTGAGCTGCCAGGGTTGGTTTGTTCACCCTTTGGCACCCACACAAGTGTTCAGCAAGGAGCCAGGAGCACTCTGCCCGAGCTCAGCAGGATGAGAGTGCTGAGCCAGGGAGCCGGGCAGGGATTTATCCCGGCAAGCAGGAGCACAGAGCCCTGACGAGGCAGACTGGCTGATGCTGCTGCTCTCAGATTTCAGCTCCTGGACACGGGGCCAGTGCTGCCCAGACAGCTGAGGATGTGATATCACAGCCCCAATGACTTGGCATCACCTCCTGCAGCCAGAGCTGCCCTGCTAATAACCACTGGGGCTCAGCAGAGCACCTATTAATTAGTGGTGCTAAGTTGGGAATGGCGAGAGTCCTGCAAAATTCATATCGGTGTTGGCCCTGCAAGAGTTCTGCCTCTATTAAAGAGATTAATAGGCAATGCAGAAAGTGAAAACCTGCTGCTGATCTCCTGCTTTGGCTGCACCCCTCCACCTTTCATGTGACGGTAGAGGAGCTGTCATCCCTCTGTCAAAGGCTAAAGGAGTCAAGTTTGCCCTTTTTGTACACAAAATTTTTCAGACAACCTCTTCTTGAATCTAAAAGAGATGCAGCTCCTGAATTCGCATGAGACAGGGGTGTAGCAGAGCATCCAGGGAAAAAGAGTGCATGAGGCTAAATCTAGAAGCCCTCAGAGAAATTTGCTGTCAGGTTGGAGTAAAGGAAAAAAAAAAGAGCTATCGTTTCCATGTTTGAGCCATTTTTTACATATGCCAGTGAGACTCTTCCATTTTCTTCCATGGGAAATGCTGGAAAAAACCCAAACTGAAATATTATTATATTCCTCGAACTAGCTATTTGTAAAGTGAAATGTATTTTATCTTTTCCAGTAGAAGCCAGGGGAGTAGGTAAGGTGATTTCTTTTCCTGCCATTTTCCACAAGTTTCAGTCTCTTCCCATGTCTGGTAAATGTTTCTACGAGTCTGTAAAAAGACATCTGGGAGGCTCCCTGGCTCCCCATATTCAATTAGCATTTAGTACTACACTCTTCTTTTTGCAAATTAAAAACTGTGCAGTTGCCATAGTAACCCAAACACGATAAGAATCTGAGTGAAGACAAGCTGATTTGAGTGAAGATAAACAGAGAGCAGTGTAGATATTTTAAATGAGTTTGGGGGTTTCTTGGTTGGCTAGGGTTTTTTCTTTGTTTGTGAGGGGTTTTGTTGGCTGTTTTTTGTGGGGTTTTTTGGTTTGTTGGTTGGTTGGGTTTTTTAGTTTGTGGTTTTTTGTTTCTCATCTCAAGGAGTTTTTGGAGTAATAGGCTGTAATCTTCACTTGAAAGATCTCTGGCAATGACTGGGCAGCAAGAGCCACTAGAGAAAAGACATCCAGCACAAAACCATGTTCTTTCACAAAATTCCTTGAGCTCTGCTTTTAAAACTGGTTTTGTTTAGACAATGATAAGTAGATGTAGCCATCTCCCTGTTTTGTTTGGTTTTGTTGTTTTTTTTTTTTTTAATTAGGGGCTGGGAGAATTTGCTGAGATGTGGTGTGGGCAAGGAGTGCTGAGTTTTGTTAGGCAAGCAGGGGGGTTTATGCAATGCGGCATTTAAATTGCAGTCTATAACACGTTTGCACAGTGCTCAGATCAGTGGATGTCCCCTTGGACACGGGCAGATCATGATTAACATTTGGTTGTCTGTGCAGATGGAGCTACAGAGATACAAAAGCACATGTTCTGTATTAGTTTGGTGGAGGTCAGCCACAGGTACAAACCTGAGTTTAGGGAAATTTCCCCCAAAATCCTGGTACTGTGCTCCCATTTCTCATGGTGGTGCCCTTGAGCTTGTGATGATTGGGACACTTCTAAGCCACAGAAAAACCCTGAACAGTCCATAGAAATTTTTTGGTCTTTAAGAACAATATTTCTCAGGGTTTCTGAAGCATTCTGTTTTAAAATGAGGGTGAGGAGCAGGAACCAATCCCAAATCCCATCTTGCAGGGTGCAGTGTTTGCCTCCACATGAGCGCGTGGTTAAAGCTGAAGCTTTAGGGTCTGAGCACTGGCTCTTCTCTGCCAACCATCCTGTTCCCTGCTGCTGTTTAGCTGAGAGTTTAACCCCATTTTTGAAGCCCTTCACCAAGATTGTGGCCCCATTAAGCCGAGTCCGTGCATGTGCAGCTCACCACAAGTACCAAAGTTATGCAGTGGGGTAATGAGCTCGGTAGGATGTCACTTTCTGCTCAGCTCAAGTCATTGCAGCGCACATGGAACTCTAAGAGGTGATTCTCTGCCCTGCATCAAGTTGATTGAGGCAATTTTTTTGCTGTGACAACAATAAAAAAGAAGACAAAATCTATTGCAATAGTTTATACACGTTTGTGTTGTCCTGATACCTCTGTGACAGCGTTCTGTGTGAGATTCTATATGGTGTGGATAATAAGACAAATTAAGAATTCCAGCTGCAAAAACACAGTGTTCAGGGAATGATGTGCAGTTCAGCTGCAAAAATACGGCATTTTTGTGACATTATGTTCAACCCTCTTCCCCTGAGAGGTCTCCCTTTAGGTCAGTGTGGACAAGACAGCCATGGCCAGGACGATGGAGTCCATTTGCTTAGTAATCAAGATATTTGCCTTTCTGCAGCTGCCAGTTTTGTGCTTCTAGAAAATATCAAAGTCAAATGAAGAAAATTGGACTGTCAAAATCTCTGTTAGCAGAGATAAACACAGTTTGATTGGGGTGGGGAGGATTTTGTGTATGTTTGAGAGAGAGAGAGTAAAAATATAGATGTTTTTGCACATATTTAGTTTCCATTAAAGAGATGATTTCACAGCTTAGAACATTTAATAAGGGTCTTTCCACTTGGGTCCCTTTCAAATTAAAGTATGTATTTTATTTGGCTTTATTTATCTTCATAATTATCATCACCATCTCCACCTTTCATCCTGGTGGATTCACGGAATGGTCCCTGTCAGAGAAGTTCATTGATCCAACCATAATTTTTCAGGTGTGTGTATATAAAACTGTGAATTACACACTTGCACCACTTAGGGGTGAGCAGCAACTTTAAATTCCTGAGGGAACCACTTCTTGGATTTCCTTTTCTTATCGTGTTCCTATCCTGGTATCATACATGGCTGGATGCTTTAACAATTGCTTAAAAATAGGAGCTCACAAGTGACAGCAAAATCCATGAATTGCCTAAATTCTGTGTTCGATCAAGGTTTATGGGATTTTAAATTCTTATTATATAATTATAAAAACAGCTTTAAGGGTGCACACTCTCAGTCTCAGCTGGTAGGATTAGGGAAAAAAGTCCTTTTGCAGCAAATCTACTGAAAGAAACAACTGAGATTTTGTGTAGTCTAAGTTTTCCCTAATCCAATACATCCTGTATTCCATTGAAAGCATCGCTTCACAGTATGATTCTCAGTTAGTGTGCATAATTCATTTAATAATGCAAATGGAATGGCCCAGGCAATAGCTCTTTTTTAAGGAAAAAAAAAAGAAGAAAGAAAAAAAAAACCTCTTGTAGGAAAACTACATGTCTTTGCTGAGTAGTTAAATTTGGAACTTTGTTCTTTCTGTTCTTGTTTTTCTTGCATGCACATTAAGCTTTTGCAAAGCCCTTAGTGATGTTTTATAGCCTAAGGCTGAGGTGATTAGGGGAAATCGCAAACTGGATGTGCCAACAGGTTCCTTAAAGAGTTGGTTTTGGTTAGGGACCGACCACGTGCCAGTGGGGCAGGCAGAGTGCAGAAGGCTGGGGTCCACCCTGAAATTCAGATTTTCAAGAGATCCAGATCCAGATCACAGGGACTGATTTGAGACTGACACTTGGAGGGATGAGGGAAGTTGGTGTTTCTGTCAGCTGTAAACATTGAGGCAAAAAGGGTGTTTTTAAGAGCTTTAAAACTAGTGTGAAGAAACATGCTTTCCTCAAAGCTGGATGCGGCAACTTGACGCAGCACCGATGAGATTTGTGTTTGGTTTTTTGTTTTGGTTTATTTTTCATTTCTGCAAGCCTGTTGCAGCTGCAACAGTTAATGAAGTGCTGAAAATGGAGTCACTCCTGAGCACAGGGGAAAAGCTGCAGGAGTCCCTGGGACGGGTCAGGGGGAGGACTTGGCTGGGAGCTGAGGCAGAAGAGCCCGGTGAGCGAAGCCGGGGAGCTGGACAAACAAACATCCCGGCAGCTGCATCCCACCCAGGCTGGGGACAGGGGACAGCCCGAGGTGTGGCTGCAGCTCTCCCTGCGCTCCTGGCTTTCCTCTGCAGCACGTGGGACTGCCAGGATTCTCCTGCAGGCAGAAAAGGACTCTCAGTCTAGGGCAAAGCCCTTGGTTTTGCATTTGTCAGCCGAGGTGTTGACGTTTGTCTTCTTTTGGTTTATTTCGCGTAAGTCTCAGCCACAGACATTCTCACAAATAAACAGACATCTAAGACTTTCACTAGCATATTTACTTTTCCAGTGTGAAACTAATGAGTGACATATTTCTTTAGCAGCTGTCTTGGTTGTGCAGCCCCTTCCTGCAAAGATCATGCCCTGAGAATGAGGGAGAAAAAAAAACCGAGTTCAAAACCTGGTAGAATGATAGCAAATATAAGTACAGCTCAACAATTAATTGAAATAATAAATGACTCACTTCAGCAAGACCCTGAGTGAATCTGGATCCTGGACTTCCTGTGCTGTATGAAGAGCCCTGATAGTGTTTATTTAAATCGGAAACATTCTCTGCAAGGAAATGGGTAAATAGGGACCTTGGAAGTTCAAAGCTAAGGTCCTGCAGAAGAAATCCCAAGGCTCAGGGCCATGCCCTTAATGTGTGGACACCATTGGTTACAATTGATACCAAAGACCTGTCTCTCACTGCTTGTTCACATTATTTGATCTTACTGACCTTAAAAAAATTTATCTTCTTTGATTTTAGCCTGTAGCAGCTTCTGTCTCTTCAAGCTTTAATGAGAGATAAAGGTAACACCAGATTTACCTGATCTGGATAGTGGCTGGCTGGTTTTGGTTCTGTCTTGAAACAAAAAAAGGAGACGGATGTATCTAAGCATAGAAGGAATTATCAAAGCAGTTAAAGATACACATATTTTAAATTAAATCAAAACTGCTTGTCTCATGTTCTGGAAGGCTCCGGAGAAACAATTATCCAAAGACACTTTTCTGGCTGCAACAATCAGTGCAGGTCAAGTCTTTTATCTGCCAATACCTTCCGCAGAGTTTATGTGAATTAAGTAACAACAATAATTTTCTGCAGCATGGATGTTTCCAGCATGTGGGAGATAAATTGTGCCAAATAGGTGAAACAGGAAGACCTCTCCAAAATGTGCAAGGGAGGCACAACGTCGCATATACAGCGTGCTCCAGGGACAGCTTGTCAATAGAATTGCTCCTCTCCCAGCAGTGTCTGCTGGAGCTGCAGACAGAAAATCCCAGAGAAGTGTCAGTGATGCCTAAAGTAATGATAAAGTCATTTTCAAGTTGTTTTCTAAGGAGGTCTCTTCTTCTGCCATGGCCTGACAATGAAGCTGTCAGGGATTTGAGCAGGCAGAACACAGTGTGTCCCACCTGAGGGTTTGCAAAGTCAGACACAGGAGCTGTAGCACAAGTATCTCCAAGAACTCTACAGCTGGGGTGCTCTGCTGGCTTCAGCAAAGACTGAGCAATGGAAGAAGTACCCAACCCAGTGATAAATTCACCTTTCTATTGAAAGTTCCAGCTTGACCACTGTTTGGACCACCCCCTGTGGGATACCTGGACACACTGGGATGTCTCCAGAGCTGTTCTGGAAGCTGAAGGTTGTAGCATGGTCTGTGCTTCAAGGCCATCCGTTAAAATGCTTGGCCTTCACTCTGCAATGTTGATAACTTCAGAGGGCATTGCATTATTAATTTATTTCAGTAGGGGCAGGATGAGCCCAGGGAGACCCCCCCAGACCTGTGAGTGCAACTCAGCTTCTCTCCTGTCAGTTCATGCTTGGCACCTCTCTTTCCAAATCATGTAAATCCAGAATATAGCAGAAAGCAGTCTGATTAGGTGTGGGGTTTTTATTTTGGGGAAAGTGTGTGTGTGTGTGGTGGTGTCATTATTTTATAGGGTTGTTTGTTTTGATTTTTCTTGTTTTGTTGTTTGGGGTTTTTTCCTCTGCTTTTAACAGGGGACATCTTCTTTCATCCTCTGTTTGTGGAAGTGTCTGAGGGAATGGACCACCACAAAGCCATGGTAAAATGGCTTCATTTTAGTGATAATTCAGCACCAGATTCTGGCTGGTTATAATGATTCCTAAGGAGTTTTCAGTCCCACTTTTCCCTGGTTTAAATCCAACCCCTGTTACCCACGTCCATGGGATGACATCAATGCCCATCAGGAGGTTTGCATAACCTGCACTGGTTTTACAGGGCATGTCCAGAGTGCCTGGTTGTGTATTGTTTGACAGCACAAAATATGCATTAAAAACAAAAAAAGAGGGAGGAAAAAGCCTGTGAAAATAATTTGATGCTTACACCAGCATGAAAGTTACTCAAAGGCACCAGTGGTGCAGTTCTGCAGTGCTGAGACAATTCTAGCTCTTGACAAATAGAGAGCCTTAAAAAGGACACAGCAAATGTTAACCAAAGTGCCTCCAGGGCATTGATTTTAAACACCTCAGCTTCACTTTGGTTTTCCATTTTTGGGCAGGAGGTTTATTAGAAAGGAAAAATACATGCTGCAGGAAAGGAGAGGCCTCTGGTAGTTTCCAAGTCAGCATTTACGTGACTCAGGTTCATTTGGAGGAGAATAATTTATGGTGGTGTGAATAAATAATAGCTGTGAGTTCTGACTGTCCAAACATGATACATAATACCCTGGGAAAGCTTCCTTCGCTGCTTGCTAATGACTGATTGTTGGCTTTTATGTTCGGAGTGACTGTGGCGAGGAAATCACTGCGAAATAACTGACGTGCTCAGGTTTGCTTAAGCAGCACTTGTCAAACTGCATCTTGAAGCCAACGTGAGACATGAGTTCAGTCCACTGCTGCAGTCAGTGTGGTCTCTCTGCCTGCATTTGTTAGCAGCCATGCAAGACCAGCTGCTGAACTTCAAATATCAATGGTTTGGTGTGGTTTGCATTGCACAAAATTGCATTGTATCAGTGTGGAAATCAATTTATTGTGACATCAGGTAGGGGACCAGCTCATCTGGGGAGATCATCTGTTCACTAATCCTGAAAGCAACACAAAAATATATTCCCTCATATGTTCCTTTTGTGTGTGGAGAAACATTTTCAAGATGTTGTTAATCTCACCGTGTTGGCTGCTCCTCTGGCTACATCCACAGCGAGAAACACTTCCTTTTGTTCTTACTGCAGCTTTACTGAAATGGCTCTTTTCTGCTAATTTTTATTTTAATCATCAAAGAGAAGAGTGTAGTATGCTTTTCTCCCTGCCTGACGCTGCCTCTTGACAGAGAACCTTGAAACTTTGTCATGAAAGGAAACTATCTAAAATGTTGCTTTGATTTTCAATTGCATCTCTTTGTTGTTTTTATCAAGGGACCTTTTGAAAGGCAAGGATTTTTTTCTCTATCTCTTGCAGAGGAAAAAAAAAATTCTTGGGTAAGGAGATAACTGGACAATTCCATTTTTTTTCCCTGCATGGTGAAGCCTACATTTATTGTGCTTCCTGCATAAGCAGTTTTCTGAGTTGTTTTCAGTGAGAGAAAACAAAACCAACAAAAATAGTAGAGTAGGACTTGCAAGAGCAATAAAAATTTTTCTGTTCTGCCACCTTTCTTATCCCAGGTGACAATACATTCATGGAATTTCTCCTTGGCTATCCTCCTTGCAATCTCCAGGCACTGAGGTTCACTATTAGAGCTGTGTAGGAAGGAAGCTTTGGCCCTCTTAATCTCAGGCTTTTGGCAAGGACACAATCCCTTTCAAGGTCACAAATGCGATTTAGATTTTTCCATGTCTTCCAACTGTCTGAGAGAGCAGGTTTGGGTTTTTAATCTCTGGATGTGAACAACTGTTCATAATTGGATTAAGAACATAAAGGCAGGAGGATACCAAAACCTCACCCATGTATTGTGAGGCTGTGGGTCACCATGGATTTGGAGCCACTCTTGGGGTGGTGACTTGGATTTCAAAGGTTTCTTCTCTTATTTAGAGTTCATTGAGCCTGTCAGCTCCACTGCTCAGCATTCTTCTTTGTCAAATCAGCTTTTCTGGCCTTTTTTTCCTCCTTTTCTCTCTTTTGCATGTCTTCATGGCAAGATGAACCTGCCCAGTGAATGACAGGGTGAAGCTGCCCCACTGATAGTGAAGAGGTGGTTGTACCACTGGACATGGTTTTATCCTGCTTTAATTGCTCACTAAATAGTTGTATCATTTTTAATTAGGTTTTGTACTGGGGGGAGGTCGTTTCCTGCCTGCATTTGTGCTCAGTTCTGATTACTTTGGATCCAGTGCACTCATCTGAATTTAGCATTCAGTGGGCAATTCTCTGTGGCAGTCATATGCATAACTTCTCACCATCTGCCATCACTATGGCTACTGCTGGCCCACTGCAGTTGCCATGGTAGTCAATGGAAATTTCTGAGGGCGACTTCAGAAAGCAACACATCCAACATACTTCTTTTTTTTTTTTTTTTTTTTTTTTTTTTTTTTTTTTTTGCTTTGCCCTATTTATGTAGTGAGGAAAGTGTAATTCCCACGTGACAGGTGGGGGACCACTGTCTCCAGATTCATCCAGTATTTGTAAAGGGGTGGAGGATTGTAAAAACAGGTCCAAGAATTGTAAAAATAGATCTTCCAAGAACCAAGTAAGCAGCCTAAATTGGGTGCCATCCTGGAGAAAATAGCTGTGGATGAAAGAATAAAGGTAGGGGGCAGATCAGCTATCACAGCATCACATTCACAGATCTGGAAACAGATCTTTGCTGTTACCAAGAAAAAAAGAAAAAAAATCCCTCTAAATCCTTCTATGGTTAAGTTTGTTTTAACAAAGGTATGAGTGTGTTTGACATCTGATTAATGCAAGTCCTTCATTGTTGCTGTGGTTTTCTCAGGAACCAGAGAATTAAAAGGTTACATTGAACAAGGTTCTTAAATTAATTGAGTGACTGTAATCAAGGGCAGGATTTGGCCTGGTGTCTTGGTTTTATTGGTGTCATCTGCTTCATGTGTCTCTAATACAATGGAAATACGAGAGTGGTTTCAGTCCCTGTGATCCTCTTATGAGCGAGACCAGAACCTCACTAGGAAAAAGAGAGCCACAATATTTCAGTTATTTTCATGCAGACTTTCTTGCTATTATCTTTTTCTCATCTCTTCAGTGTATTCTTTTTCTATGTATTAAAAACTGCTTCCCCTCCTCTGGAGAGATTTTCCCTATCCCATGCCCTCTCTCCTTCCAGCTTCCTTGACCCTCTCTTTACCTTTCTTTTCACACGGTACACAATTTGGGTTGTTTTCAAACAACTGTGAACTTTTGCTTTGTTCTGATTTTATTTGCGGCCTGAAAAACAAAGCACATTAACTTGAAACAGACACTGGATTGCCTATGGGGGTAACTTGCAAAGTACTGATGCTTGGAGAGCTCCCAAAAGAAAACAAAGTCCAGCAGTCTTGACTTGTTTGTAGAGCTGATGGAGATCACTGACTCCTAAACCTTTGCCATCTCCTTCCAACCAGCCCCCTAAAATAACAAATAATGGGTTATGTCAAACAGCTCCAATCTTCTGAGTGGTGAGCCGGCCATGAGAGTGACACTGGGACTGTTCCTGCACACAAACATGAGTGGCTGGCTTTGGGGGCAGTTCTGTCACGCACAGCCAGGCCGTGAGAGACAGAAAAATGAGGTTTTCAGCATCCCACTCCTTACCAAAGTCATCTATTGTGTACAAGGAGTGAGAGGTAATAAACCATTTCTTCTTTCAGTATGCCTGTCTATCACATGCTGGTTTTGTTAGATGGGTGTTTAGACTGTTGCAATTATTATGTCCAAAACATAGAAAAGTAAAAGGGACAAGGAAAGAAAGGAGGATAAGGGAACCCAAACAAAAAGAGGAAGCGTATCTTAGGAAAATATGAGGGGGAAATCAGCCAGGCTCAGCTGTTTGCTCCCACCAGGAATCTGGCCTGGTACCCCACAGGGAACAGTCCAAGGGATGGGTCTAGAGAACAAAGCTCCCTCCATGAGGCACGGGGCATCTCCTCCTCGGGGTTTTTGTTTGCTGTGTCCCCATGATGAGCTTGGCGCTCCGCAAGCCCAGAAGTCCGTGTGGGATGCCCCAAATGTAACTCAGAAAGCAAAGCTGACAGGGAATGTTCCAGGCAGGAAAACCCAAGGCTGGGCTGAGGGGAAGAGTGGGATTTTGTGGCTGTGGTCTGCCCACAGTGGCTCAGAACATGTGTGATTTCAATCAGCTTGTGGGGCAAATGCAGGCCAATCACTTCAGCAGTCATTCAGCTGAGGTAAATATTTTTCTGTGCCTGTGTAAAAGGAAGAGAATTAACACAGGCTGGTGCTGTAGTATAAGTGCTATTTAAGATAGCCTGGAATAAAACAATTGCTTGCTCAAAATTAAAAGCTTGATAGTGGAATTTCACTTCATTGCTCAAGAAGTTTAGCATTTTACACATATCACAGAAAAGTGTCACTCTTTATTGATACCATGCAGTTGCAAAGTTTAAACAAGGGAAACTTTGCAGCCTTAGGGGTGGTCCCAGCTAGCACTTGCACACAGAAACAGAGAAGGAAGAGGGCACCTCTAAATACAACTTTGTCTAAAGGCACAAAGCTGGGAGTTATTTTCCTGCTTAAATGGGAACAAAAAAAAAATGGCTGCTATAAGAAATGCCATTTGTTTCCACTTCTGTTTCAGAAAGAGTAGTGTTTGCAAAGCTGCTGTTGGTAAAACACAGACACAGCTTCTGCCATAACAAAAAAAAAAAAAAAGAAAAAAGAAAAAAAAAAAAAGAAAAAAAGAGTGGTAGTATGGATTCTTGCTGCTTTCAGTAGGATTTGCCATAGGCCAAATGTGTATTTGCTTCCTAGGCTTGATTGTCTTACCTTGATCCATGAGAATGATTCCTGCTTCTCACAGAGCTCTGTGCAGCCAGACTCTGCTGTGCCCCCAGAGCTGAGCCCCCAAATGGCAAAGGCTCCTCTGCAAAGGTTGCCATGTGTTTGAAGGGCTGCATGCCACACTTACAGGGAACATGAATGTCATCAGGCTTATGAATTTATGGGGATTTTGATAACAGGATACTTTTTTATTGATTTCTCCTTCATGCTTTCCTAAAAGATAAGCTTCCTCTTTTTGTTTGGGTTCCTTTATCCTCCTTTCTTTCCATGTTCCTATATTTTGGACATAATAATTGCAACAGTCTAAACACCCATCTAACAAAACCAGCATGTGATAGACAGGCATACTGAAAGAAGAAATGGTTTATTACCTCTCACTCCTTGTACACAATAGATGACTTTGGTAAGGAGTGGGATGCTGAAAACCTCATTTTTCTGTCTCTCACGGCTCTCTGGAGTGACTCCAGAGCAGGCAATGGAGCCACCCTCCTGTAAACACTGACGGGAGACACCAGCCCCGAGAATTTCCTCTCACAGCACTCTCTCTTCCACTGCATTATGCAAATATATTACTTGTGTTCACTGCTCTCAGCACTTCTTTTTCAGGCCCCATTTAGGCAGAATTACTGAAGTCATCTAGGCAATAACCTGAAAGAAAATAGACTCATTCAATGACAGGTTTTGAAATTGCAATTGGCCCCTGAAAAAGTGGGTGAAGTCAGGGACAGGTAACAGATGGTGATGGTGGCTAATCTTTCAGCCTATTATTTTACCACATGGGGGTCTGAGCCACAGATTTTCATGGTGAAAATAAAGGAGAAATTAATCACTGTGTGACAATATATTGGTTAAATAGTGCAGTGATATTTGCCTCCATCCAGAAACCATATGCAAGGAAATAGGCTCCAAAACAAGAGTCAGGCTGTTTTTGTGGTGACAGACATCACATGACTTCAGAGGAAAAAGAGCTCCACCATTTAGTTTAGACAGAGAAAATGAATTTTCTGGCTGTGCTAAGGAGTCTGTGAAAGGAAACCTTCATGCAAACACCCTGTGGATTCTAATAGGAAATGATACCTTCTCTGTAGAATTGAACAGAGAATTACATCACATGCATAGGACTCTATAGGATGGTTAAAAAGAGAAATTATTTCATTCCATGTTATTTGACAGTCTCTTAGCTGGCCTTTCTTTGCTGAGGGTAGAAGTGCTTTAATTGCTGCAGGTCTTTATAAGTAAATTCTATTCAGCTATAGAGAACTTCTCTAAATATATGTATTAAATTCTTATTATACTTTGTAAGGTTTTTCTACAAGGGAAACACCCAAAAAGCACTTCTATCTATTCTGTTTCTCCTGTAAATGCCTCCTTAAAATGCTATCAAGGTCATTTTTCTATTGGTAATCCAGAACTAAGGTACTAAACTCCCAGTTAACTTTCCTGGTATATTCACTGTTGTTAACTGTGGTAAGAAGAAGGACCAGCTCCAAAACACTCCTGTCTCTATCTGACTATTCGAGTGTGTAAATACAGGTTCACATGACTAGAGAGAAGGTGGAATACAGCTTGAGCCTGCAGCAAACCCCACAGCCCTGCCCATGCATTGGCATGCAGAGAAAAACTCTGAGAGGAGGTCAGGACTTGGTCCAGTGCACTGTAAATATAAATTTCATTAGTGGTTTTTGGAGGTGCATGCCTGTGTATGGGAGTAGGAGCAACAGGAAAGCTAGAGGTCAAAAGCAAGCCATGAAATTTGGAGAGGCTAAACTGCATTTTCAGCAGAGGTGAAAGTCACATCACTGCAAAATGGTTTCCCTTTGTAGCCTCGATTCCACCTTTGCAGAAAGGTCCTTTTCCTGTGTGTATGTGTGTGTAGCAGGAAATAAATATGCACAATTTGAGGATGTATTTCACACACGAAGTGCTGACAGAATTATTGGAGGGATCTATCACAATTTGCAGTGCTGCAGCAGGCCCCGGTGAACAGGTCCCTTAGAACTTCTCCTGTGTCTCTGCATCCAAAGAATAAAAATCACCGCTTAAAAAAAAAGGAAATTAGTCAATCCTTATAAAATTTCTGTTCAAATTAGCCTGATGTTGTGGTTAGTGGTTAAAACAGCCCTGGCTATACCTTCTTTTCATTTAACTCCCTTTTAACATTGACCCCAGTGTAACCCAGGGTGTTTGATCAGATTTTTTGTTACTAATCAAGGTGTAGGCCAGGCCTCTGACACTGTCATTCAGACCATGAGAGTTGAACCTTAAAATCACTCCAACTGAAATAGTTTGTAACAGAAATCCTGACATTAATCTGAAGAGATTTTTAGTGTTTCTTTTGTTTTTTCTTGCAATCCTCAGATTAATGCTTTCCTCATTTGGCATTTCTTGAACTTCTGTGTTACCTCCTCTTGAAACATCAGTAGAAACTTTATTTTATTCAGATAGTGAAGGAAGTATCCAGCATATTTTAAGACAAAGAAGCCCCAGTCTTGACAAAGAGACATGAAATACAAGCTTTAGTTTCAATAAAAAATTGTAGCTACAAGCCATCATCTTTTAAGTACTCATCAATCATATTTTATGGACAGTTAGCTGCTTCAGTGCATAATATCAAACAGAAAGTCTGATCTGCTCATCTCACTAGTGATGTTTTTCCTTTCCCAATGGAACACTCATGTGCCAATGTGAATCTTTCCCTTGGATTTTTTTGAAGGGCTTGCTTGTACAAACTTGAGAAAGTGTCCACACCAACCCTTGCCCCTGGTTCCTAGAGAGCAGGAAGGAAGGAAGGAATGTGTTCCCTCAACAGAAGAGTCATATTTTGCTCACATTTCAGTGTGAGCCTGCCTATTATGTTTGTGAAACACACTGAGGGGCAAAAGCTGAAATTGCAGTTTATCAGCCAAGCAGGCTGATTCATGGTTTATCTGCAGCTAAGTGCTCACTACTTAACCCACTTTTAGCTGCATCCCCATACGCAGCCCGCTTCAGACTTTAAATGCCTTCAGGTCAGTGGAGGAATATAAATTTGTTCCTCAGCCCAGAAGGGTGCCCAATTGTTGGGTCAGCTGTTAGGGAAAATAGTCATTAGCAGCAGGCAGTTTGCTTTCTTCCATTTGATCAGATTACAAATGATTAATCAGAACTAAGACTTCTTATGAGCAGTTTCCCATTTTTGAGGAGAGTCCACGCTGCCCAACTCAGTGCAAGCCTTTTGTGAGGCATCATTTGCCATTATTCTGTATTATTTATCCAGCAGCCCCTGGATGAATTAACTTATACTCTGCTTTAACTCGTCCTGTCAGAGCTGGTAGCTCAAACAGGAACACACAGCTCCTGTGTTATTTAGGTAAGGAAAGTTTATTACTTCACGTTTATAGAGCCTTGGTTCTCCTGTGCCTTATAATCCTTTACTAGCACGACCAGGAAATGAACTCACAGTCATTTCCAAAGAAATTCAGATTACAGATTGAACATGAAATCCCAGCTTCTGCAGCTCTATGAGAATATACTGTGACTTTCATCCTGTTGCTCTACGGTGCATTTTAAAGTGGTTATGGGCAGTTTGACAGCTGTTAGAAACCACTATATCGCTCTCAAAGCCAAATGAACTTCACTTGTTCACAGAGTGGGCTGAGGACTTGGCCTCTTCGAATTCTTTCAGAGCAAGAAATTCGATGTGCTCCATGATTTTGGAGCTGCTTAAGGTGGCAAATGTGTTTTCCTGAGATGCTCAGTCTGTTTGAAACTCTCAGCTCCTGAATCCAAAATGGCTAAAGGAAATTAATGAGCCAGGTTGTGCTTATTTAATCAGCATGGCCAAAGCAGAATAATCACAGCTCCAATATCTGAAGTTCCCTTGGATGGACCATAGTGACATTTAGAGGACAGGCCCATTACAGATGACTCTAAAGAATTTGTGTGCTTGGAAACTCAGGTTTTCCTTCTCCTTGTGGGCTAAAATGCTCCAGTGTTTCAGGAAGTCTGCTTCCCATCAGTGAGGCACCTCCATCTTGATGGAGTCCCTTGATTGCAGCTCTCTGGGAAGCTTTGCTTAGTTACAAGTTCAAATGCCTCTCAAGAATTTGATCTGGGCAGGCAATATGCAAATTTCCTGTGCAGAAATGCAAACCATGAGCTAAAGGCTTAAAAAGTCTTTGCTTGCCTGCATCCTCCTGCTCGATGAACAATCAGCACTTGTTCTTAATGAGGCTGGAGCTTGCCTGGAGAGAGGAACCCTGCAGGGTGGGAAGCCCAGCATCAGCACTCCCACGGAGCCCTGGAGCTGCCTTTGCACATCCCCACCCTCCAAAGAGTGCATTTGAAAAGCCCAGAGTCCTTCAGGGGGTCTCACCCAGGGGGTGTGGAAAGGGAAGATGAATTTTCTAAGCACAGGGACATGAAGGGTAGCTCCACGGGGCTGTGTGCAGCCACCCCAGTAAATCGGGGAGGTTTCCAAGGGCCTCCAGCTGTGGGACAGCCCTGCTGCTGCTCCTGCAATACAAGCACGGAGAGAAGCAGCAGCCTGCACAAGGGCTGGGATCCTGGAAATGCTGCAACTCCGAATGCACTCACAGGGGAGCACTTTTTGAGGGAGAGAACTTTGGTTTCTCCATCAGTAACCAAAATCTCCAGCTCTGTCTGGGCTGGCTTCACCTGAGGTAGAAGATGAGGAGAATGAAGGCTCCACTGCAGGCTGATATGGCTTTTATGGAGAAATTCTGGCTGATCACCCAGCTCTTTCTCTCATCCACCTGCACTCTGCCACCTTGCCACTGCTGAGTGGCTTCATGAATTAACAATATGGGCTGAAATCTGCTTTTCACCTGAGTTTTTTTGGAAAAGAATTTTTGCCCCCCGTGGATCTTGAAATACATGAATTTTACATACTCTGAGTGGAGCCGAGCAAATTAAAACCTAAACATTTTTTGATTTTAGGTCTAGTTTTAGCATCTCTCAGGAATTTTGAGGCTGGGCATATAGATGAGGGTTTTTAAAATGTTTTGGGGTGATGGTGGCACGTCTTTGGAACTCATCACTGAGCAAACAGCAAGTCATGATTGTGCCCTTTGCATGAGTTCTGTGTTATCTGGAGCCATACTGTGGAAGTGAAAGGGATGGCTTCTGCTGAACAGGAGGTGTTCTGGCTTCTGGCTTTGGGAGAGTTTCTAAACTCAAATTTCCTTTCTGTCAGCTCATGTAACCATAATTACCAGGCACTGGTCCCTCTTATCCCAGTCCCCTCTCGGACATCTGTGCAGAGGTCTGAAATCCCAAACATATTGGTGTGAATCCGTGTGAGTACTCTGGTTGTGGGAAGTTTTTTTAATTTTTTTTTTTTTTTTATTAGAGGGATTTATTTCTCTTTTTCTGATCAGGTGCACAGCACAATCCTGGTTCCCACACTGGAGAGGAAGCAGCTTCTTGCTGCACACTCTCCTGGGCAGTAATTACAATTTCTCAGGAATGAGGTTTAGTTTGTAATTCAACATTTCCCCATAGCACAATTGTGGAGCACCTATACAAATATTTGTTCCTGTTAAATGCTTGGGGGAAAAAAAACCCAACATTATAGCAGAAGTCAGAATAGGTGTAAGGTAGCCACAGGAACAAAACTTTTTATTTCCCTGTCCTTGAACCTTGTACAACATTCATTAAAATTGTCATAATACCTCCATTGGCTTCTGTAAGAGTAATTCCTAAATATTGGTAGTTCCTGGTGGATTCTAGATTGATGTCCCTTCATCTCCTTATATATTCAGTTGTCATAGTAGAGGTACAACAAAACTGTTATCATTGCCCAGGTATAAATCTTAAGGAGCAGCAGCTGAGCATCAGCGTGGACACCAATTCCTGTGCTGCTCCAGTCCTGGAGGATTCCAAGGCTGATAAAGGAATGAAAGGAAATTTTTCTGATTAACTTTGTACTCAATCTTCTCCTTCTGGTGTCAGACTATTAGAGTTTACACCATCTTTTATTCCGTGTCAAACAGTCACAGGGGAGAGGATAACATGACAGATAAAGCAGTGGTGGCTACCAATTTCTGGTGGTTTTCTAAGCCCTTAAGGATGAGCATTTAGAACAGAACAAAAGCTGTGAGACCTGATGGATTTCTTGTGATTATTGAATAGTTTTAGTACCATGCAAATCCACAGCAACAGAGTTAGAAAATGGGAACGTAGAGCGAGCAACTATGACTTTTCTCCCATTTTTATTTTCATTTCATATGGAAGGGATAAAGGCCAGGATAAAAAATACTTTAGAAAATATTTTTTTATTGAATATTCATAGCCTGCTGGTGAAAAATGATTATTAAAATATGTGTTTCTCTCAATAAGGCCATCAGATGGCTGTCCCCATCACAAAGAAATGCCATTGACATGACTGTCAAACTATTTACATAGTGATGGCTCTATTTAAGCTGTCACCCTTAACACCCGGCAACAGTGCCCCCTCTGCCTGCCTCGTGGTGCCCCTAAACAGGCAGAGGTGTAGACTTAAAAAAGGAAAAAGACTCCAAAGTTTTTATGGAGATTGTGGAATTTTCGTCTGTGTTTTCCTTGGACTGTATGAACTATTTGAAACATTGCATTTTGGTGAGTGATGTTTCAATATAATCTATTTGAGTGGGGGGAAAAAATCTTTTCTTTTTTTCTTTTGAACACCTACTCATTTGTGTGAATTTTTTTTATTTTTTAGGAGGGTCTCCTTTTTATTTTCCCCATGTGGAGTGGGAAGCCACGTTGACTTTCCAGATTGATAAAAGTGTTTTATCTCCTTGTGTTGAAGGACAAGGGGCTCAAGGGCAATGACTCCGTGATCGCAGAATCATGGAAAGGTTTTGGTTGGAAGGGACCTTAAAGATGACCCAGTTCCACCCCTGCCATGGGCAGGGACACCTTCCACTATCCTGGGCTGGGATACCCAGCCTGGCCTTGGACACTGCCAGGGATCCAGGGGCAGCCCCAGCTTCTCTGGGCACCCTGTGCCAGGGCCTCCCCACCCTCAGAGAAAAAGAATTTCTTCCTAATATCCAACCTACACTCATTTTCATCCAGTTTGAAGCCATTCCCCCTTGTCCTGTCACTGTGATCCTTCCTCTGGTCGATTTCTGAACCAAAGATTGTCCACGGGGTTCCAAGTAAAACAAAAATTGAGATTCATTTTAGCTCTGCAATTTTACAGTGCAGCTGCAACTTGATGCTTTTGTGTCCAGAGAGGCCTAAAGGTAATGGCATGTGAAATTGTTCCTCTGCAGCCCTTTGGGTCCAGGAGAGGTGAAACCACGGTCCTTTATCGGGGTCTGCACACACAGAGCTTGCAGCAAGGAGAAGAAAGTAGTTGTAGAAAGCTAGGTTTTGGTTAACCCTAACCGGGAAAAAAAAGTAGCTAAAAATAACAACATCCTCAAGTGCTCACTACCCAAAAGCCAGTCACTAAAAGTTAGGAAATCAAAGCCAAATCAGAAGTCTTAATGAAATAGAAAGAGTTGCTCTCAATTTGAATTCCAGTGCTAAGCTATTAAGCAGCACATTTCCAAGTTTTTTCAACAACCCTGAGGGTGATATGGCAAATATATATTTTACTGTGCTTTGTTAGTAATTGTATTTCTGCAGAAGAGATTTGTTCTGGGTTATCTGTTGAACTCCAGCCAGGCCTTTGGTGGAAAAACTCCTGCCTTTTGTCTACGTTTCACTTCTGCATCATCAGCCAGACTGTTTCCATATAAAAATGTGACTGGAATTTGCAGGTATGTTAGTTATTGCTGATTTCACACCTGCTGAGAAGCCAGACCTGTGACAGCTATAAACAGATGCCTCTGTAACACATTTGGTTCTGCTCAGAAAGTGGAAATGTTGTTTTAGTGTCTCTGAAAATAATAATAGTGAAACAATAGCTTTACCCCAAGCAATAAAACTTATGTATCCACAGTCTGGAAAAAATCTTCTTAATGATAAAACTATTCATATGTTCATTCAGAAGAAATATTTTTTGCTTAAATTAACTTTTTAACTACACTTTATCTCATGCAAATATTGAGCAGGAGTGAAGTTGGACTGAGGATGTTAAACCTGTGATTATTCATCAAGTATGATGTTCACCTGGAGTTTCAGGGCCAAATTCAGTAGGTCTGCAGACAAAGATTGCATTATCTGAGAAATATTGTTTTTCCATCCTTTAGGTGCAGGAGAAGATGTCAGATATTCCATATAATAATCCCAGGTTAGAAAATTTTAACTTCTGAAAACTGTTGTGCTGCAGCAATCTAGAATATAGACACAGATGAGCTTCCAAATTAAAAGTGACCCAGACATAGCCCGTGAGGCCTCAGCTAACTTCAATCTTAATTAAAGCCTGACTGTGGGCAGAGAAACAAAACCATAAAGTTCTTTAAAAATGCTTAGAGGTTGTTACAGTGGTTAGTAATGCTTTGCAATAATGTGTGTGCACCTCTGCCTCTTCAGTAATAAATGGATTGCATAAATGATAGATGTAGAAGCTCCCATAGCCTGATGAGTTCATTATGGAATTATATCTCTAACTCACGGGCAAGACTAATCATAGAGGAAGAATGTTCATGCTGAGGCTGGTTGAAAAGAATGGTAAATTAAAAAGCTTTAGAAGACATCAAAAATCTTTAAAAATCAAGTTACATAGGTAACAAGACTAGAATGTGCAGAGAAATATAAGTTTTGATTTATTTATTTTTAATTAGTGAGTGCTCTGTGTAGTGCAGTGAAACAAACCATGTTTGCCAGAGTTTCCCCACTTAATGTACTTTATGAGAAAACTCTACGTCCTGAAGCATTTAAATCTAATTGCCTCTGACATGTCTATGTCTATCTTTATATTTTTAAATTCTATTTTATGTATTTCTCTTATTGGTATCCAGTCCTTCCTCTATCTCTGTTCTCTCTCACTTTCATGTGACCTTTCTTACAGTTTTCAGCTTCCTTTTCCTTTCGCCCATGGAATTCCAATGGATGAGGTTCTTTAATCAGAAATTGAATGTCACTGCTCAGCGAAGGAGCAGACACCATGGCAAGTCTGCTTTAGAGTCACAGGACAATGATATCCATGTCCTGGGGCAGGAGATCCCTATGCCAGCTGTAAGGGGTCTCTCTTGCTTCACAGCACAGGCCTGGCACCCCAGGGGCCAGCAGGAGTGACTTCTGCAGGATAGGGGGGCACTGAAACCTGCCAAAGCTCCCTTGGTGGGATGTTACCCTGTGCTGTCATTCTGAGGATGCCCGTTTAGATCAGGAGCCTGGGAGCTGGAAGACACTGCTGGAGGAAAAAGCCAAATGCTCTTCTCTCCCTGGACACGGCTATTTGCACACCTTCAGGCTCGGGTTGTGTCCCCACCCTGTCCAAACCCTGCAGCAGCTCTCCCTCTCCTCCATTCGAGGCAGGCCCTCAGTGCTGGGAGAGCTTTGGGTTGTGATCTGGATTCACACTTCACCTACGGGTGGAGATTAATTAAGTGAGGGGTGGATACCCAAGACATTTATAATTAACGCCTTAAGTAAGTCATAAACCAGGGCTCCAAAGATGAAAGCTCCTTCTTGCTTGACTGATTCACTAAATCACACATTCCCCCCTGACCACTGCTTTAAGGGCACACTCTTTGCCAGCTACCTGCACGTGCTGTGAGAATTATTCACTTCAGAGCTTCCTGCACTATCAACAGCTCAGCGTTTTTTCCCAAGCATGCCAAATCCTTTGAACTTGCATGGCTTCATAAGTTCTGATTAAACCTTTTGGACCTGTGAGTAGATATTTTGCATATTGAAGGACTTCATCTCACCCCTAAACCTTGCTGGCTCACGGGTTTCCCCACATGAAAAGTGTTCTCCCTCCGTTTTGCAGATATTTTATTTTCTTCCTGGAAAACTCTGATGACTCTAAGGGAGAATCTAAGAGGGAGCAAGATACTTTGAACCTTATTTTCTGCTACAGGGTGGGCACGATTTCAGTTTCAAATTTACTATAAAAAATAAATAATAATTCTGGCCTCTTTCAAGGAGTTGCATACTTTTTCTTTTCAGACAGAGTGTTTGGACTCTAGTCAAACACTCATGAAGTCTAAGAGAACCAGGGACAAGAAGGGAAGCCAGCATGGCTAAAAGCAGACTAAGGAGGTTATTAGAAGTATAAAAAGACACCCTTCAATAAGTGGAGTCCAAATGGAGATTGCAGAAAAGATAATAAACCCTCTGGCAAGCTGAATGGGAAGCTGTAATAAAGCTGGCCAAAAATGATTCTGAGGAGGAAAGGTTCAAAATCTAACAATAAAACCTTTTCTTTTTTTCTTTTGGAGATACATCAAAAGCAGGAAGTTTGCCAGCAAGTTGATGGGGACAATATATTATTGAAAAGTAGAAAGATCATTCTAGAAGGACAAGTCCATAACAGAAAAACTGAGAAGTCTCACACTGGTGAATGTTCATTAAGGAGGGTTTCCCTGTTGGAGTAAATTGCTGGAGACTGTCCTGAGGAGCTGCTGGTACTGGGGCAGTTTGGCAGTAAAGTGGATTAGAATAAATCAACACAGCAAAAGGGGTGAGGGCTCTGTTGTACTGGTGGAATTTGTGCAAAAACTCTGCAGAAACTCAAAGAGCAGCCACCTCTTACTGCACCTTACCCCTTCAGTCAGCCTTGGTTTAGAGATTTATGGTATTCTGTGTCTGACTTTGCTTTTCCAAAAGGCTTCAGGACAATCAGAAAATGACAAATACGTGTCTGAGTTTCACATCTCCAAACTGATACAACATTCTTGTTTTGCAGTCAAAACTGCAACAAAAAAGCCCAACCCAAGCCCAGTGCAGAGCCAAACAGCTCAAATTTCCAGCCTCAGTTCTTTTGCATGAATAATTGTTTCAAATCTAGTTGAAATGTTATATTGGCTTCTTATCTTTACTTGATTTTGACAGGAGACCTCTTTCTGTTCTGGCTTCAAGTCTTACCAACTCCTTCAGTCTGATTCAGAGTCACACACTGCCCAAGCGGAGTGGAGAGGAAGAAGAAATTCCACCTAAAAATCAAACAGGGACTGAGAGACATTTGGTGGTTCGTATTTCTGGTGTTCCCACTCCCACATGTATTAGTGTGGCTGGTTTGAAGGGCTGGCCTCAGCCCTGTTCCCTGTCCCTGGTGCTCAGAGGGAAAATAAGGATTAAGTGATATTTTTGGTTAAGACTTACAAGAGCCACCTGGTCCCTGCCTGATAACCAGCGTAAGTCAGAGCAGCCAGTTCATATCCCATTTCCTCGGGTCCCTCTGGAGCTCTGAAAAGCAAGGAAAAGGCCTAAAGCTCTGCACTTCATCTCTTCTCTTCAGCATTCCAATTCCTTGGTACAAACCCTTCACCTGCATGCAGGACTGAAGTACATTTGGGAATGAAAATCCATTTTGCTCATCTTGTACCTCCTAAGCTTCTGCACAGAAAATGACTTCATCTGGCCCTTTTTTGCCCTCTCTTTTTTTTTTTACAGTCAGTGCCATACACAGGCTGTACATAAACATTCCTTTGGGTTGTGAGCAGGTAAATCCTGTGTGGTAGGGCTGTGTTCAATAACAGCACAAAGCTCCCACTCCTGTGCAGTAAAATTGTTCCTGCCTGTGTGGTACAGGGCTGGGACATTTTCTCTGTGGAGATGAACCCCAAATGCCTGTTGATGTAGAGCAGATGTGCTCATTCCGTCCCAGTGCATCTTGAACACAGAGAATGCTGCTGGTGATAATACGTGGGCTTGCTACTTTCACTGTGGGTCAAGGTTTAATTTTACTTTCCAGCCTGACTTTTGAGAAATAGGGTGGTTGTTCCTAAAAAGTTGGAAAACTTTGACCAACTTAAAAAGATGAGCTTTACCAAAAATGGGCAATTGAGATGCAGTTGTATGTAGCAGGATCTTAAACACTGACTTTTGATCCCTTAACACACCTTGTTTGTTTGTTTGTTTGTGGTTTTGTTTATTTGAGTTTTTTTTTCTTTTCCTCTTGCCATGAATGGCACATGGAGACAGTAACTGTAAATCAGCATCTCCAGGTGGTTGTTACACACTGAGCTGCTGGGTTTGGCCCTCTTTGCTGCCAGGCACAAAACTTTTTGGGTGCTTTGGTGCTGGAATTGCCTGGAAAACCTTTAGGAATGAGCAGGTCTGTCAGAGAGACTTGAAAACATAACTGGAAAGGATCAACTGCTTACCTGAGAATGTCCTCAGGGTGTATTGCTGATAATTTTTTTGTGAAATATTTTGGGTTGGCTAAAAGAGAAAAGTAAGTAGTTTCTGCCTAATATACTTCAAATATATCTTTTTTAATTTATGATGAGTTGTCTGCATGAATGAATTTTTTGTTTTTATCTTTGTTTGCAATTTATAGGGTAAGGTTTTTTATGAAACTTGTATAATTACTAATTATTTAATTTTTTTAATTGAGACAGAACCATCTTAATTCCCTTTAATTCACAGACAATACAACTTGTGGAAGGGAGGATGAATTTTCCCAGCTCACTTCAGGTGTGCTACAGGGACTTAGTGAGATCTTCAAATGCCATTTCAGGTGTTCATCTAAACTAAATGTCTGCCTTTTACATTGGTAGGGTGAAATCATCTTTGCCCATAAATTAATTTTTTTAAAAAAATTGTTATTTATATGTTTATAGGACTTCCCAAGTCTTCAAACGGCAGGACTTGGTTAATTTGTACCACAGCTATTCCTGAGGATCACTTTGTTGCCAGTTTCTCCCGGCACCGTTTCTACCAAAAAAAATTTTAAAAAGCAGAAATGACCATTTTTACATTGATCTTTTTCTTGCTTAAAATACTGTAGGGTTTGTAGCTGCCCTGGGGGCTGTGGGAGAGGAGGATGAGGGTGAGGGTGAGGATGACAAAAAGGATGAAGATGGGGATAAAGAGGAGGAGGATGCAAATGAAGAGGAGGAGGGTGAGGGTGAGGATGTGGATGTGGATGTGGGAGAAGATGAGGGTGAGGATAAGGGCAAGGACGCAGATGCGGGTGAGGATGAGGATGTGGGAAAGGATGAGGATGAAGATGTGGATGAGGGTGAGGATGCAGGTGAAGATGAGGAAAAGAATGCAGGAGAGGCTGAGGCTAAGGATGAGGGTGAGGGTGAGGACGAGGATGCAGAGAGGATGTGGATGAGTTTGCGGATGCTCTCCTGGTGCCGCAGCGCCACCGCGCGTCCCCTCCCGTCCCCGCGCTGCGTGTCTCGCCGGGAGCATATCCGGGAGCTCGGCATTCCCAGCCCGCGGGAAGCGGGGACACAACCCCCTCCAGAACAGGTGACGAGCCTTGGAGGGTGCTGGGGCTGGGTTTGCCCAGCTCTCGGTGCACGATGCAGCAGCTGTGCCCTCTCGCCCGCTGCCCGACCCGCTGCCGGGCTGGTCCCTTCCCTGCCTCGGCTGGAGCCGGCTGGGGATGCCCGGGATGAGGAACGAACATTGTGTGTTGTGATTTAATAGGAAACAAACTGCTGGTGCCACCTGTGAGCGCCACGGCAATGCCAGCGTCCCCCGAGCCATCCCAGCATGGGCATCTCGGGCATTCCTGCATTGCCCCCCCAGGAAATTCCCTGCCCGGCTCATCCCCTGCCGGGATCATCCCTAAACACAGCTCAGCCCTTCCTCCAAAGCTGAATTCTACGTGAAATTTCCACATCTCTGTAATTCCTTCACATATTTCATCTGAAATAAAACCCCAAAACCCCCAACAAACCAGAGCAGCCTCAGAGAGACTTTTCACAGTCAGCAATACGTGCACAGGTATTTTCCCTGCAGCCGACCTTGCATAACCTCTAAAAGGTGGCCTTATTCCTGAAAAACTGATTTATGGAACAGCAAAAGGATGGATAGATGATCCCCAGGGGGGAAAAAAGAATGTAAATGATCACTCAGAATCGTGTGGAAAGACCACCACCAAATTCTAAGCTGATGCTGCTGGACTGATAACTGTATTAGCAAATATTTTACATAAGCCTGGTTTGTGTGTTTCCAGGTACCTGTGCTGGGTTTAACAGCTCACATAAACACAGTGAGATTTGTTGTATCACATTATATCAAAGCATTGAGTGAGAAACTGGCAATAGCTCATCCAAGATAATGCAGTTTGACTTGAAAGCATTTTTGCCAGCTAAGGTAAAAATTCTCCAGTGGAGTGGGGGGGGGATGATGTGTTTTGTCCTTAAAATATGGGATTCTGCACAAATACAGGCTCCACTTCGGTGGTTAGCCATATGAGGAACATCCCTTTCTCATTGGTTTTGAATCTTAATTAAATACATTTGCCTAAGGTAGAGTGCCTGAGTGGTCACCTCACCTCAGCTGATGTCAGCAGGCAGAAGTGACACATGGAAAATACATTTTCATGTGGGCCATCCCCTTTTGTCCTGTGAGCTGGAGCTGCCCTGCCCCACAACTCTGAGTGCTTTGTACAGTATTTCTTACTTGTGCTGTCTCAAACATCGTGTGTTTGTGTTCCTTTTCGGCTGAACTTTGGTTCTGACCCTGCTGAGGGTGCACTGCTTGTTTTGGAAACACTTGCAATGTCCCTGGACTGTTTGTTTTCCACCCCAATATGCTGCTACATTCCTGCAAGCTTTCTCTGGTTGTAATGCAATGTTTGGCCGGGAAACAGAGAATACAAATGAGAAACAGTGCCCCAGTCTTTGGGAAATGTAGTGCAACTGTGACAGAAAGTGTTTCATTGGAAACAAGACAAAGATTTCCAGAGAATTAATAAACAAGCAGCTGCTCAGCATCTCTGCAAGACCATCAACTCCAGATGTGTATTTCCTGGAAGGATCCGAGTATTTTAACTCTCTTCCTCTGCCCTCAGCAGGTAGGAGAAACAGAGGTCAGGTCCGGTGCTTATGTTCCAAAGGAGATAATTAGGTATTTAATAAGTGTAGCAGCAATATAATTTGCATGACCAGCTAACCATCTGCAGATTTTTTCCAGAAATAGATCCAAACCACTGACTTTCTCCAGGTATTTGTTGAAGACCAGCACTTAACAGCACATAAAGAGACAAGGCTCCAAAGGGGCAGCAGCAGGAAAACACTTCTCCCCTGCAGAGCTAAGCAGGATCTGTCTAATGTTGATGTTGGGGCTCTTTTGCCAGGGCAGTGGAGTGTTGGAAGGGTCAAGAGCTGTATTTTCTGAACCAAGGGCTCAACTCCTCCACAAAGAAAGAGAAGTTTCCAAAACAGTGACGGACAACATGAAAGCAGACCCTGGTCCCCAGGAAGCCACAGCACATCAACTTCCTGCACTGGGATAAATGGAAGTCCAGCTCCTGAGGTGAGTCCAGGTACAGAGCAGACCTGAATTCAACAGCAGCTGCTTATGTCACCTCAGAGGGCTAGAGAGGAGCTCTGCTGCCCTGTCTCCACCCTGACAGTACTAAAAATTCAGATTCTCCATGATAGCTAACACCTTTCCCTTCAGAACTACATCCCAGAGGGATACAACACCTCACTGCCACCCTAGAAGTAGGATATCCCCCTCGGACAGACCACAGACTGGCCCAGGGGAAACAGCAAGGGACTGTTCTCCCAGAAGTACAGCTTGCAGAGCTATTGAACCAAAGTATTAAGACCAAAATGTTGTTGGGTGTCAGCATATGCTTTGAATCCCCACAAGAGAAGCAGGAAAAGAAGTGTGATGCAAATCAGAGAAGGAAGCTCAGGTAGGCACTGCCTCATCCAGATGCACAAGGAGACTTGGAGATCCTGGAGCTGAGAAAAACGGAGTGAAAGAGATGAGGTTTTACAAAAGCTGAAAGAGAGGTAAAGCCCTATATGACCAACCCGGTTTCTTTCCTGGTTTCTAAAATAACCAAATACCAGTGGTGGACTCTGCAGATGGTGCCTGAGCCTGGCAGAGCCCAGCATGCATTTTACACTGCAAACAAAGCTATTTCACTGCTGAGCTAAGCAGGTCAGACACAGACATGCACCGGGATCTCCAAATGCTTTGTTTGCACTCAGGTGGATTTCTGTGTGAGCACTCAGTGAGCAGCAGGACATCCAGGGATCTGCTTTCTCTGGTGCAGAGGATGAATGGGGCACCTCATACACAGAAGGAAAGGACTAACAGAGAGAATTTGCCTCAGGACAGGGTTTGGCCAAAGGAAAATAGTCAGGAGACAGGAGTGGCTTTTGCCCTGTGAGGTGAGGTAACAAAACTGGCATTGCACTGGCAAAGTGAACCTTGTGACCAGCAGCACAAAGTCTTTGAGCAGACAAACCTTGCAGGTAACGTGGAGCAGCAGAATTTCTCTAAGTACATTTGCAGATCATCACATGAACATTGCAGTGTCTGTGGAGACAAAGGACAGTGACAAGACAGCTCCAGAGCTACCTGGGCCTGCTCTCCCCAAGACAAACCAGCAAAAATGGGCTGCCAGTGGCAAATTAACCCCACTGCAGTTTGCAAAAGGCAACTTCCTTCATCATTAGGAACTGGAAGTCTGGATAGAAAGTTCCTAGTGGGAGTTTAAACTTGGTACCGTTGCATAAAGCCAGCATGGCTTATGTTCAACACTTTAAAAGGTTTTATACTGTGCATTTATATATAGCAAAATGTACAGCAGACACGGGACGTCATCAGATTTCTGGCTTGTCTGGAAAGTTGCTTTCTCACTCTCTGTATACATCATGCAGCAGGGACAGCTTGAAGCTGGTGTCCCCATGTAGACCTGCCACAAACACATTTTATTTTTTGGTTGAAGCCAGAGAATCTTTGGACTCACTGCCTTTCTCCTCTGACTGCAAACATAAACCTCTGTAATTGCACCCAGGCAGAGCTTTGTTCTGGTGAAGAACAGCACATAACCTCAGTCTGGGCTTGGAGATCCTCTGTGTAACAAGACACATTTCCAGAGGCAAGAAGGGTGGTTGACTTTTGACAGCAAGGGGATGCTGGAATTCCTTCCATGCCCTTGGAGATCATTCTGTGTATTGTTCTGCCACTTGCCTGGAAAAGGAGTTTCTGCAATTTAGGAGTTAAACCCAGCATGAGCAGCAGAAAAATAAGTGCACGTAAGGAAGAAAACCCATTTGATTCTGGGCAGACGCACAAAGTGCTTTGGGGCTCTGTTTAATATTCACTGTGCACGTTTCTGAGAAATTAATGTCCACTTTTAAAGGTTGCTTTTTGTTTGTTTGGTTTTTGGGTGGGGTGGAGGGATGCAGGATTGTTTATTCTATAAAGACCTGCAACAGGGTGTAGGGTCAAAGCGATTAAATCAATTTCATCCTTCATTAGCAATGATTTCTCCAGGCTTCTGGTAGTAGCTGGACATTTCAAATACTGGCAACATTTGTTCTTCCTTTCTTGTAGATGAGCTAAACTACATTTTCAGCCCATGAGATCAGAGATCACAGCTCTGCTTCACCAACTTCAGCTAAAGATGTCACTGACACCCAAAATACAGCAAGGGACAGCAGAATCCATCCACTGCTGATACTGTTAGTGCTGGGGAACCTGGGACTCCGGGCATCTTCACCATTTGATGGAAGTCCAAATCCAACACAGAAGAAAGGTTGCTGCAGAGTGCAAAAAGGTGAGAGAGTATCCTTTGAAGTTACCCGCTTTACAGTAACTCTAAAAACCATCTTATTTTCTGTGGGAACAAATAGGGAAAGGTGACCCACATCATTCAAATCAGTGACATGTAAAGAATTTACCAATCCTTCTCACCCCAAATTATTGTGATTAGATTCTGTTCGCTTGTTTGCAAAAGAAAAAGAATCAGCCTGTATTTCCAATTCTTGTCAGGCTGTTTGTTCAAAGTCTTTTGTGTGTAAATAAAGTTCAGAAAACAATAGTGCAAGGCTTTGAAAAGACTGGCAGTGTGCTCCTCTTACGTGAAATGTTTGTTCTTACAGGTTGTGTTTTTAAAGAGACTGACTTTGTTTACATGGAGCACGTTTGGAAATGCTGTCCATTTATCTTTGTCCAAGATGCTGAGTGCCTGCAAGGGCAGCTTTCTCCTGTGGGGACAGGACACCAGTCTTTCTCTTGACTGCTTGACCCAGACTGGTTTCATTTCCCCTCCAGGGTGGGGCACCCCAGCACTGGGTTTGAGCCCACCCCAGGGGCTGCAGGGGCAGTTTGGGGCAGGCCCTGGTGTCAGCTTGGCTCCCATCTGTGGGAAACAGCAAAAGCAGCATAATGGCTTCTCTGGGAGCAGTTTGTGAGGCTGCCAAGGAACCACTTAGGGAAACTCTGTGAGATGGTGAGAGTAAAAACCTCCAACAAGACACAAAGCCCCGCTCATCTGTGCAGCTTGGGCAATGCGTCCATTGCCCTTGGGAGTTGTATAAAGTCAGCATTGCTGCTGATGGGGTTTGTTAAATCCACATGACCTCCTGTTCCAGAAAAAAGAAAATAACCCTTTAAGAAAAGGGCTGGATTTTGCCCAGGTTTAGGAGTGCAGATTGCTTTTCCCTGGGCTGAGTTAGCAGGAGTCTGTGACCAGCTGGTGGCAATGATCGAGCACGCAGTGACAGGCTAGGAGAGAGTGAGCCTTGCTTTAATGACAGCTGTGTTTTGGTGGTTTTTTTTTTTAAGCTGAGTTCTGCTTCATAGAAATTATACCAGAATCTGAAGAAGGGAAAAATCACTTCTGGAGAGGTAAGATGTTGCTGAGTGGTAGTCAGAAATATTGCTTTATAGATGAACTGCTCTTTCTTGGGGCATATTTTAAGCAAAACTGGTTTTATTTGGTATTGTCTCTGTTACCCAAAACTTAAAACAATTCACATTTAGCTTAGCATGTGCCTTATGTCCTCCTAATTAAGTTTTTAACATTTTATTTATGCTATGCAAAAATAAACCAACTGATAAGTTCTAGAAATACTGCTCCCCAGTTCTGTAGCCCTCACAGCTGCTCAGTTTGCTCATGCAGGGTGGCAATGTTGCTGGTGCTTTTTTTGTGTGTGTTTTGGGTTGTGGGAGAGGTTGTTTCAAGTTTGGTGTTGTTTTTGAATGTCAATTTGGTTCCTCCCCCAAGTGCTCAGCTAGAGTGGACAGAAGCCACTGCACTGAGGTGGGTTGGGTTTCTGACTCTTTTCCTTATTTGCTGAAAAATACACACATGAAAATTCAAAACTTTTTTTTTTTAAAAAAAGCCACATAATTAAGTCTTGAATTATATAAAGCTACATGAATTTGCACCCACTCAGTTGATCCAAGTGCCTGTGAGCAATGCACCGGCTTCCTTGCTCAGAATCAGCTCACAATTTAGCTGCTTCTTCACATATTCCTACTGAAATTTAGCTACCCCTTGGGCAGAAGAATGTCCCCAGCATAACAAGGAGGGCACAGCTATTTTGTGGATTGAAAACATTTTTTAAAAGCATGAACATCTCAGTACCTTAGTTCTTCTTACTCAGAAAGTGTGCCTTGCTTATTCATCAGGTATCAGCTGCTGTGGTTTTCCCTGTATCTCATTTTTTGGGGGGTAGTTTTTGTTATTTCTGGCAGATGAAACATCTAATTGTACCCAAATCAGGGTGGTTCTTTTGATAAAAAAAGGTTTCTGAGGCAATAAAATACTAAGTGTGTACATATGAATAATGTTAAAGGACCAACATCAGTGCCCCAGTCAGTGACAGGAAGGACTAGAATGACAAAACGGAGTTTGGCCTCTCTTTCTTTGAAGATGATCTAGAGCCAGTCTTGAGCAACAAGAGCCCTGGATCCACCAGAAAACATGCAGGCATTAAAGCATGTAAAGTAAACTGCTGCAGGATAATTGAGAACCACTTTCCGGACTGGGTTTCCCTTTCAAGGAAATGGGGACACATGGGTTTGCAGCACAAGTGCACAGGAGCTGAAAATGCAGAGCGGGTCCAGCTGTTCTGTATAAACCCTGCCTGGCCCTGGCTGAAATGATTATGCCTAAAAACACAATGAGATACATCTGATGAAGGAGAAAATACAGGAGTTGGTACCTTGCCCTGATCTTCTTTTTTTCCGCATGTTGTTTTAGGCAAAGTCTGGTTTCCTCAGGTAATATTAAACAATTAATAAACTTAATTATCTAGAGAGTATGGATGCCTGTTTGGAGAGCATATGAATTGGAGCCAGTTCTTTTCTTTGATGCTGAAGATGATCACAATCTCCTGAGTAAGGCATTTGACCACTAGAACAAGTCTTGCACAGCAAAAATGAACAAAAATATGCAAATACAACTTAAAATGAAAAGAAACTTGCAAATGCTGCTTTATTTAATTCTTACAATAGGGAGGCACTTTTACATTAAAAAAGAAGTGCACAGGTTTCATTATTAACTACAAAACCCTAAAATATTATTTCATGAAAACAAAGAGAAATAGTGTCTGCGTGAAAAAGTGATTGGTTTGTCCTTTCATTTCATTTCTATACTATTTATTACATTTAAACAAACAAAACCTTTAAAAAAATCCCTAAAAAACAACAGCAAAAAACCCCAAACCTTTTCTTCTGTTCCAGAAGCATTTAGAACATTGATGACACTTTGCTTTGTGTTCCTCATCTTGTACTTCCTGTGCTTGTGGTACAAGGCAGAGCCTGACCCAAGGGCTTTCCAGGATTAATGGGTGCCACAGAGATATTATAAATCAAGTGATCACATGTTTATTTGATGTCAAAAGTCCCAATTCAGCTCTGCCTTGCATGCCAAACCTGCTTGCTTCAGTCAAGTTATTCTTCAGCTAAGACCTGTATGAAGTGTGTGTGCTGGGATGGTGAAAGGGCAGGGATGCCTGACTGCAGGAAAGGATTTTCCCCGCCATGGAGTCAGAATTCCAAGCTTGTTTTAACTGCTATCCTAGAAAAGTGAACTAGTAATTAATGGCTTCTTGCTGGGCAGTCTGGGAGGGAGGCTGTACTGGGTGGAAGCTGGGAGCAAATCCTGTATTCCATCACCCAAATGGGAAATGAAGTTACCAATGGGTTCAGCCAGAGCACTAACACTGAAGGGTGGGCTCAGATCATTCAGCACCAGGGGAAACCTCCCTGATGTCACTCAGAGTAACCCTGGAGAAGGGCAGTCCCCAAATGAATACTGTCACAATCCATCCTTCTGCAAGTGCATTTCCACTTTAATGTCCCCAGTGAGACCAGCAGAGCTGGGGTCAGGAATGCTGGCAGGTAAATGTCTCCGTGATTGATGGATGAGAGGATGTATTTACACCTCACAGCAATTCTCCTGTTATTTATTTGGTTTGGGGTTAAAAAAACAACCAGGTGAGCTGCACAGGGAGGCTTCTGGTGCTGTGAAAATGAGCTTGGAAGTGGAAAGAACACTCAAAGGGTGTTAAAGAAATATTGGAAATGCTCGAAATCAGCACACCTGAGGAAAGCAATACTTTTCTAATTACCTGTTGGTTTATTAAAGTTGGCTGAGCAGAATATGGCTTTACATTCTGGTGGTACTGGCAAAATTCAAGCAGTCAAGGATACCAGGGACACACAGCAGGGCTCGCAAACACATCTGTTCTGGAGCTCTCTGAAGGCAAGGTTGCCCTGAATAAAGGGAATATGATGGACCATCATGATGGATTTGATGGAAGAAGCATTTGCTGCAATTCCTTGGTTTTACTCAGCAAATTCCAGTCTGAGGTTCTGTAATGAAGAGCTCCTTCCTTCAAGCTGCCTCCTCAGTTTTTCAAAATTGCATGGGGTGTATCTTAACCCACTCTGAAAGTAAATGACCTGACCTGATCCAGAGCTCTTTTCAAACTCTAAAGCTGGGTTCTAAAGACAAAAGAATTAAAGCTGGTCCAGTAGAACTAAAACTGTTTTCAAAAATTGAGCAATTTAAAGAAACACTTCCATTTGGAAATTGATTTATCAACATAGATACAACCTGTAAACATATTCACAGAGTTTGGGCTACAGTTCCAGGGTATTTTTTCCTTTACCAAAAGCACGTATTACAAAACCTGTAGAGATTTTTCTTTGCATGTTATGCTTGGAAAAGTTTAATAAGTCTTGTTTTGTTTAGATTCTAATACATTAAAATAATTTGCAACTTGTAACTTTGTGCTGATATATGAGAAAATAAGATGTAAAGTTCTTTCTAAACAGAAATTCCTAAACTTTCTCTCCAAGCTAAATATGTCAAGGACATAGCATGAACATGAAAGATAAATCTAGCTTTAAGATTTCCCACTGATACATATAAAAGAATGTTTTACAGAATTTTGATCTTGATTGTCTCTTTCCAGCTGAACAGAGAGGGTTTTTTTCCTCTATTCTATATAAAAAAAAGGAGAAAAACATGCTGCTGATTATTCCCCTGGCACATCTTGCATGAAATAATGCAAGCTCCGTTATGGCATGAGACTAATTACACAAATTATATCTGAAAGAAAAAAAAAAGTTAAATTAAGATCTGCATGGCTACTGCATGATCAGCGGGCACGAGTGAGATCTGATGTCATTGTGCTTGGAAATGGCTTCATCCAGATCCAGCTGCCTGTCGTTGACCTTCACCTCCATGCAGCCGTTGTAGAAAGCAGTCACTGGTGTAGCACCCAGGGGAACATCTGCACAGAAAAACACTCATTTAGCAGTTTGTTAGGCCAAGGCATGCAAATTCCTATGGATTTTTCTGATCAGTCAAAACATGGGGAATACTCCACTCCCCATCCATTATTTAGTCATGGGAGAAAAGGAGCAACTTGGCAGGAAACACTTGAGTTCTTCCCCCTTTTCTTTAAGATCAAGATCAAGTCAGCACAGCTGAGGAAGGCCAGTAAAATGTTAAATATGTATTAGAAGCCTGTTCCCATCCAGAAACTGAACTCCAGGAACGTTTTCCATAGTAGCTTTTCCTACACTAACAACAGGGAACCCAGAGTTTGCTTCCGGGAGCCCACGGTTCTTGTCCTGAGCTGCAAACAGATGTTTCTGGGTTTAGAGGTCACACAAAGAACTGTTTGGCTTTTGCCAGGAAGCTACTCTAGATTCAAATCTGCAGCTTCTCACTTGGGGCTCCTCTGGGAATGTCACACATTTTACTGCTTCCTCACTGCTGCTTCCAAGTGAATGCTCTGTGAAGGACTCACTTTAAAACCTTTACCTTTAGGCATTGTTTGGCTTACGTCAGATCATGGATATGCTTCCAGGAAATGATTTTTAAGCACAAAATTAAGCAGATACTGCTCTGAAGTCTCAGGGTACAACTGTTTTTTTACAAGGTAGACCTAAGGTGATCCAAGTGCGTTCCTCAATTGGAATATGGGTGATCAGGAGCTGATCTCAAAAGCATCCTCTCTTTTTCCAGGTGTTAATCACCCTCTCCCTCCTTAAGAGACAGATTTGGTCATCTTACAAACAAGAAATGTTGCTTTCTAGAGATGTTATTTTGCTGTGCAAACAGTCCTGCAGAATTGTTCCCTTCTGCTTTTTTTGCTTCAGTGATGAAAATGCTGCTGCCCCAGAGCAATGCAAGTTTCATTTCGCCTGCACTGGCCGTGCTGAATTAACAGGTGAATACTCTCAACACTATTACTAGTTTGTAGAAAAGTTTATCAAAAATGGGCACTTATGGTCTTCATGAAATGCACGATGTTTTTGAATACAGAGGGCTGTTTTTTGGTATTTTTTATTTTAATTTGCATGTTTAAGATACCTCTTAAAACCAAGAGATGACACTTAAGGAGCAGCAAGTCACTAATATTTGCTTCTTATCTCTTTGGGATGCCTGAATAATGCAAACCTCTTAAGATGTTGATTTCTCTGTGGCTGGCAATGTACTAAAAAGAATCATTTAAGCATCACAAAGATGAAAAGGCCTAAGAAATTACTGGAATCTTGGTTTCTATGGCTCTGTTAACCTGCTGACTCCCCTGTACTGAGTAAATACTGACTCATTCTCATATCTTGTCAATTCAAATCATGGCAGTCAAATTCAGAGAATTTTCTTAAGAGTTGACTCATTCTCCATAAAATAACGGAGGACACAGAAAAGCTCTACCAGTAGTAACGCTGTAACCATGGTACCTTTCCTCTAGCAATTTTCAGGTTTTAATTCAGGTTTTCAAAATTTCTCACCTGTGGCAATGCTATTTTTCCTCTTGATTCAGCCTGAAGTCAAACTACTTATACACAAATATGTGCATACTTTCTGGACAAAATAATCCTTGTGCACGTCTCAAAACTGCCAACTTGAAGCTTTCTTTGAACAAAGTATTTGCTGCTTCAACACATTCTCCGTCCATAAAGATTGCCAGTCATCTCTTGCCCAGAGTTTAATTGTTGAAACCATATTCCTGACTTCCCCTTCTGCACTTCTGACACTTGGATTACTTACACATGCCTGCTTTTCTTACATTTTTGATGCAGTTCCTCAATTGTGCCAGACGGTGGCATTTCAGAAACGTGCAATGCTCACCCAACTCAAAAATCAAGACATTTTCCAAATTCAAAATTCTATAGAGACCCATGTCTTAATGGCTAAATAAATCCATTGGAAAGCTGGCTGCCCTCAAAGCTGGAGGAAACAAGAGGCACTTAGAGAAAAAACTTTTTTTTCTTATAATTGTAGGCTTTTCCTAGCTTGAGTAAGGCTGAACACAATCAGGCTTGTAGAAATAACCAAATTAATGAAAAGAAGCAGGCCTCACCTGGCAGGCCACCCAGGTAGGTGACAACATTAGCCATCATTGCTTGATGCAGGGTTGAGAGGTGCTCTGAACTGCTTCTGTCTGTGTGTGCATCAACAGCCAGTTCAAGTTCCTGTCTGGTCACCAGAAGTCCAACCTGCACTTTTCTGGGGGTACATAACTTCTTTGATTCCAGCTGTGCAACAGTGATGTTCCCAATGGTTACAGTGATTTTCTAGATGGAAGAAGGGCAGATCACCAAAGATGTCACCTGTCACCTTAACACATCATTATAGTTGGTTCTGGTGCACTTTGTATTTGCAAGCAGAAGAGAATATTAAAAACTGGTACCTTCAGCTGGAAAAGCTGATGTGTAACCATCACTTCTGATGCTGAATGCCATTCTTAAATTTGTGAGAATGTTCTACAGGGAACAACGCTGGCTACAGTTCTGAGGTGAAATCCTATTTCACCCAAGGAGTACTACAGTTTTAAAGGTACCCAAGTGTTCACTACAGGTTCTTATTTTGGGGAAATGTCTGGATTAGCCATGGTGTGTAATTACGCTCTACCTTGGGATGGCTGATGTAAAGGGATGTCAATGGAAACTTAAGGACAACAAAAGCTGTTTATAATTTGGAACTAACTTGGTGCCATTACTGAATACACTGCTGTCATAGTTCTCTTTCTGCTCTGTGCATTTGGAAGGAAAGGTTAAAGAAAACATTGATGAAATGGATCTGAGCTAAGATTACATAATGTAATCTCCTGGCATGAGTGATTAGTGCTTAGTCACTGCTGCAGCAATCATTAATAGAGAGATATTTTCTGCACATTACTCTATAATCTAATTTTCCAAATATTAAATTGGGCTACCAGCTCCACTGCAAGTGTGAGTAGCTTTTTTTAGTTTGATTTTTCACCCAGCTGGGGGACTTGGCAGCTGCTAGGAGAATGGTAAGATCACCTGTGAGTCAGAGGAGTTAGAGTCCACTATGGACAATGCAAGAGGCACTGTTTCATTAGAAACCAAGGCAAACATAACACCAGTGTCTGTGGATGGGCGAATAGTCAGAGTCACATTTATTAGCCAATCTTCAGCACTGTCAAGATTATCTGTTTTAAAGAGAATAATTGAAATTAGTAAATCCATCTGCTGATGAAAAATTAATACGGTGTTAAAAAGTTAGTATTTAATCTCCTCCCCACTGCAGAAAAGTTAGTGCTAATTTTGGAACTTACAGAAAGAACTATAATTCTAAAGAAATCCAAGTAAATAAAAAAATCCCAGCTCGCTTTAAATCCTGGATCTTCAATAGTGCCCAACCTTTGCAAATAAACTTCTGAATGTAAGGCACTCCAGAAACTGAGTAGATGACACTACTGGGATCAGAATTCTCATTCAAGCAAATTCCTAACAGAAGTTAAGGGAATCACCGGTGGATGCAGTGGTGCACAGCTTAGTTTATGTGAGTTTATTTTCTTTCCTTTCACTATTCATCATTTCCATCACCAGTCCAGCAAAAGCACAGGGATAGAAAAATACTTACTATAATTTATCTGGAATGCTGCCATTCCAGTGCCAGGGTAGAAGGATCCTCTCCCCACTGCCACCAAACAGTGTTTGCTTTGTTTTTCTTGAATAACTTCGTTTACTCCTGAATGTCCCTGGTTCATCAGGTTCCAGGCCCGGATACAACCATCCAGCCGAGGGTTGATCTGTACCACAACAACAGAATTGGGGGGTTGAGGCCAAAGTTGGTTTTAAAATGGTAATAATGAGGCATTATTTTACATATCAGCTTCTTTCTGGGGAGTCAGTAAGAGTCTTAGCAATGCTATAGGTTACAGCAGTGTTGCTGGGAGAAAACACAGGGCAGGCATTTGGTATCTCAGCCTTCAAAAGGTATTTCTGGTGTAACATTTCCCACTTTGCTGCCACTGATCTGGAGAAAAAGAGATTGCTTCCACTTTTGAAGCTCATATTGTGACCTAAACAAAAGGAGAACAGCTTTTCTGTAGCTGAAAGACAATGATCACTGGCATTGTTCCTTGTTCAAAGCTTTATGTTTACAGCAAAGTACAGAGAAATTTCTGGAATTGTTTTCTGTTGGATAAAGGGATGTTATTACATTGTTCCGTAATTTTTTCTCTGCTTCGCTTTTCAGCAAAAATTTATTTTTAAATTTTATTTATTTAAAATATAAATCTAAACTCTCTGTTTAGATTGCCAATTAGTTTGAAGGCTCCTGGACTGTAAAGCAGACAATTGCAACAACTTGACTGTACCCATTCCTTGAGGTTGGGAGACTGAGAGAATCATGGGCCTTGCCCAGCCTGGGCTGTTATAAAACCTTGTAAAAATGAAAGCTCCTTGTGCTGCCTCCACAGTGAACGCTGCACCTATTTAGAGCTTAGCAAAAGCCAGGAGCAGGACATGAATCACCCTGAAATGCACTCTCAGCTGCAGTGGTGGTGATTTAGGGAATCTTAAAGCTATATTAAGAAACAGGCTACAGAATCCTCAAAGATTAGGCCAGAAGTGCTGTGTTTTCACAAGTGAAGCCTTACTGAAGGCAGACTGCAAAGCTCCACACGTGTTTCTTTTCAAAACTGTGGTTTAATAACCACATTTTCATTTTCTAAATGGGTTCCATGCCAGGCTTGCTTCTTCTGTGACTCCCAGGAGCACAAAACTGAACAAACAGAGCAGTATCAATCAACATTAGTCTCATTATTATTTAATTACCTGTTTAACAAGGGCACTGCCCACTCTGCGGGGTAATCCTGCAATGTACACCTTGGTCTCCAAGAAACCCTGGGATTGTTTAAACAGAGCTCCTGGGCTGTTAATACTCATCACAGCCTCTTTAGCTATTTTTACACTGATGCTGTGTTCTAGTTCTTCAACTGATATCTGGAATAAAATACAAATAATTACATATACACACATACAAAAATATAGATCATGTTAAATACTAATTACATAAGCCCTATGAAGCATGACTAATGTTTCTTTAAATACCTACCTTGTAAAATAGTTTTAGTGCAGTCATTATTTATATTGTATTTAAACTTGATGCAGGACAGTTGTCTATACCCAGGGACATTCACAGGAGGATAACAAACAAAATCTGACATTAATAATTTGGTGTATTCTATAGATTGTCTAAGTGAGAAAGGCTTTTCATCTCAGGTATGAAGGCTTGAAAAGCAAGATGAATTTTTGGTCTAGCAGATGTAAAACTTGCTCTAAACACAAAGTATCCAATAACTGTGCACTTGACCAAGCAATCGGAGTTTTGAACATTCTGCCACTTTCCTTTTCATGTTTAAAATTAGTAATTGCTATGTTGATAGCTGGAGGTAATTATCTCTTCCTTGACTGTAAAAAGGTAGGAGAATGTCCTGATGCAAGGCATTCCTGTGCATTTCTTGGTTGGTTTTTAAATCTGGGGTTTGAGTGCATCATTTTAAACGTTTTAGCACTTGCTCAGTTTCTCCCTACTTTATTTATCAGCATGTTCTCACAGTGAGTAAAAAGAAGGGAATGGGAGAGGAACACCCAACTTACTATATGCCACAGTCCATCATTAATGGCTTTGCCTCCACTGGTGACTTTGGTTCCAAACTCATTCTTGAACTGAATCTCAATCTTTCCATCTCGAAGAGCAAGCAAGATCCATGCTGAGCTGTCCAGGGACTCTGCATACAGGATCACCCCCTCGGCATCGTACGTCCGGAAATCAAACTCTGCTGTAAATCTGAGTTGTGAAGAAGGAATCTTAATAAGAAGACAGGAAAGGTGAAATACTGTACAGCCTAGGGTAACTCGTTAGTAGGGGTAGAGAAAAGTTCACACATAATAACTTTTGGTGTCTCTGTGTCTGAGCAGTTGGGATTTTTGCAGCATTAGTCAAAAGCAGGATGGAACATGAGCCTTGTTCACCCAAATCCAGTGGGAAGTTTCAGCTTAATACCCTGACCTGGGATTTGAAAGAACCTTGGTGCAGTTCCCAAATCCACTCTGAGCTTTATTTGTGAAGGATATCCCACTCCCCTGACTAAGAATATAGATGAAATATTCCTACTGGATTTTGTAGGGGTACAATGCAGACAAAATATAAGATTATTGATGTGCTTCGGTAGAACTGAGTTGCCAAGTGTTGTCCTAGAAGAATTATAACCTAGGAATTCACTTTGGTTACTGCTGCCTTTTATATGCCATTCTCTCATTTGAGGATTTGTTGTCTGGATCTAGGTTGAATGTGTGTGTGTAGCAAAATTAGGATTTACTGTGCAGATGAGGAGAAGGGAGTAGAAGTAGAGCAAAAAACCAATCTTTGGGACTAGACAAAACAGCTTAGGGGGGAAAGGAGAAAGCACAGCATTTGGAAGCTGGCGTTTGCCAAGGCAGCTGTGACTCAGAACTGGGGTCGCTGTCCCTCGCAGTGCTGCTCTGTGTCCCCTAGATGGGGCTGTCCCTCGCCACACGCACCGAAAGCCGCTCGGTATTTCCACCACACTTCACACATTTATCATCTCTGAAAGGTCTTCCAGGACAGCATTAGTGCCTGGTCAACTTGGAACAGCGGCAGAGGAAAGAGCTGTCGGTATTTATGTCCTTCTGTGCGATTCGGAGGCTCTGGGGATCACCAGCTCCACAGCTGCTGCTGCTGTTACCTTCCATTGTTTGGTCAGTAAGTCAAGGAACGCTGCAATTTCACTGCTGCAGCAAAGTCCACGAGCAATAAAGGGGTCAGTGCCACCGGCAATTGCTCTGCCAGCTGTACAGAAAATCATCCAGCTGGTGCTCCAGACAGGGCCCTGTGCTCCGTGGGTGTCCTTGGAACGTTCTGGGTGTGAAAGGAAGCCCAGGGAGGGGCAGAGGTCAGTGCCCTGGTTTTGCATGGCACAGCTTCTACCCAGAGCAGGGGTGCAGCAGCAGCAACCTCCAAACCAAAGCCATGCCCAGGTATAACTGGAAGCTATACTGTAATTATTCTCATATAACCTCTGAATTTTATGTTGATAATTCTAAATGCCTTCCTGTTTATTAATTCATTCATCACATACAGGTGTCTTAGCCAAGGGGGAGTTGGGGATATAATTTAGGCATGCGGTGCACTCTTCCTAAACCCTCAAAAATTAATGGAAACAAATGTCTGTCATCCCAATGCATACTTTTATCAACAGCGAATGCTTACCTTGTGACATTTGGCAGCTTGAACTTTAAGTAGAGAACAGGAATTCCTATAAATTGCTCTGCCAGGTAAAGCAGTTGGTAATTCTTTTCAAGGTTCAGTGGGATACATTCAGTAACAGACTGAAAATGGTAGAGAAAAAAAGCTGTTAATGCATTGTGGAAGCTTGTGAAGCAACTCCTGCTGCTGGCTGCTAGCCTGCCATTTTTATTTTTAAAGTAATGGCTTGTCTCTGGGGGGTTTTTTTTGTTTTTTTTTTTTAACCTGAATATCTATGTACAAATGAAGTGGTGTGGTTTTGCTTTTGCTTAAAATGTCCATGATTTAAACTGCTGGAGGATAATTCAGGCTGACACACAGTTTTGGAGGATTGAAAATAATATTTAAATACTCAGTTTTCGAATTAAGAATTCCAGTCTTCCATCAGGGACTTCCCTTTCACTGGGGATATGTGAAACTCACCTCCTAGGGAACTGCCAGGCTCCGTTACTAAAGTTCTGCAGTATCTAAACCTGCTCAGGTGTTAGGAGGGAATGGACCAGAGCTATATCTTGGGAAGACTGCGTTAAAGAGAAATTAAAAAAAAATCACAGTGCTTGTTCTTTCAGGTACTCATCTACCTGAAATTTTAAACAAAGATGTTTCTGTCCAGCAATAATGTCTATTGTACACACTCTCTGTGTGGAGACAGGAGGGAAGACTCTTCTAGAATGGGTTTAGAGCACTTTAACAAGCAGGAGTCTGAAAGCCTCTTTGATCCAATGTGAATCCCTCAAAACATTCTGTGACTTCTACTCTGACTTTGCTATTCCTGATGCAGCAGTTCCATTAAACATACAGGTGCTCCTCTTGAATTTTACGGCTACTTCATTTTATGACTGCTGGTATCACTAGTCTTTAGATTGTATGTATTTCCAACTGATTAAACTTTTTTTCACAATTAAAAGGCATGAAACTAACTTCCAGATAGAAAATTAATCACTTTTCAACAGCAGTATTGCAAATTAGAGCATCTTCCAGCCTCATGACATGTCACCATTTCAAGGATGAGCAAAATGAAATAGAATGACTGCCAAGTGCTGTTTAGGAATTAAAATTCAGAAAGTACAAAAAAGACCTAATACACAGATGCTGGAACTTGTGTCAGATCTTGTTCCTGCAGTTTGAGCCAAATTTTGTTATACTCTGTTAGAGGTGTTTTATTGTTATCTGAGCTCACTTCCCATAACATCTCAGACTGCCTGAACTTTCCAAAGTATGCAGAGAACCACTCACAAAAAAATCTCTGGACTTCAATTTTTGAACCCTGACTCTCTGGAGTTTCAAACTTTGTGCTCCAAAGAACTGTAAATTTTCAAACTGATCAGGAGCAGCTGATTTAGGCTGCAAGATGTTCTCCAGTTGGCAAAGTGCTTTTCCTTAAGCTATGGCAGATGAGAACTGTGGAAAACAATCCAGGGTCTTTTTTCAATCCAAACAGAGTAATTCTGAAATACTGAGCGAAAACTTTTGCACAGCCTAAGGAAAACTTGGGAACATATGGACAAAAGGAACATTCTGTCTCTGAGTAGGCTGAACAGGAATTATTTGTTTGATAGGAGAAGGCTGAGGCTTATTTTGGGAGCAGCAGGGAATAAAGATGCCTGGCTAATGCAAGCTGCTTTTGACAGGACTCCTGTAAATGAGCATGCATGAACTGAATGGCATCCAAATCCCTGCTGCTTTGTGAGCCAAACCATAGATCAGCATCCCCAGCATTTTCTCAGGAATTTTTAATCAGTTCTCAAATAGCTTCCTATTTTCCCTAATCTAAGCTATCCTCTCATCATGAAATACCCGACTTTGTGATTTTCCACGTGGAATTTTACATAGCATGGTTTTACCTCACAATTCTTCATGTCCTTGGAGAGCTTGAACCCTTTCTTGCCATCACAATAGCAGCTGTAACTTCCTGGTGAGTTCACACAGAGTTGAGCACAAATATTTTCAGCACATTCATCAATATCTAGGGGAAATCGAAGCACACTGAAAGATTTATTCATGGCACAGACTGAAAACTAACACAATTAATGGAGTAATGGACAAGAGAGGCTCTCTGGAATAACACGAAGCCAAAAGGTGATTCAGTAATCTGATAGAGGCCTGGAGAGCAGAGCTGGAGACAATTTGGTCTGATTTCTGAGGCATAAGGTGGCTGAATTAGGGAGAGACCTCATAAATTGCTACCACAGATGGCACAAATCCCATTCTGGGTCAGATCTCTTCCTTTCTTGTAAAACACAATGAGAGCTCAGATAATTAAAAGTATACATGGCAAGTATGTGAAGAAAGGATGTGCTTTATTAATATAAACCCCAAATAATCTCAGGGCAAAACACCTTTTAAAATAACATACAATAATCTCATAAATGTCTAAGTTTCAGACAGCATCTACTTGTGGAGAACGATAGTCTGACTTGAGCTGTGATTTAAGCTAGATCAACTAAAAGAACTTCATTTTCTATTTAGTAGTTGTGCAAAATAAATCATTTAGAAATGAAAGGCTGTGTAAAAGGCCAATGTAAAGTTTCAATTTCGAATATAGAAACAAAATCTCTCCTTCACAAGAGACTCCAATGAGGGTGATTTGGGCCTCAGATTAAAGAAACTGCAACATTTATTCTGAAACAAATAGCTCTTCTAGTGGGAAGAAAAAATTCGGTACCAAATGCATGCATTTAAATCTGGAGGTTTTTTATGATTAAAATACTTTTTTTTTTGCTGTTGCTTGGAGGAAGAGAGGTAAGGAAAAAGAAAACAAACCCTCTTCTGTTCCAGTCTAATAGTATCTGTCATCATAGAGAAAGCTGTGCATAATTGTATGTAAATGCAGTTTTGCTAATAAGCATAATTGAATTTAGCCACCTACAAGCAATATAACAATGAGAAGCTCATGTCATTTAGTATTTCTGTAAGGCTGCATTCCTGTCAGGCTGCACAATCCTGTCCTTAGACAGGATTTGGTGACTCATTTAATGTGGTTACAACAAGGTCTAAAAGCTTAGCAGCATAATCCTCCTGCTCGGGAGGCAAGACTTTCCCCGTTGGAACATCCTCCTCTTGCAACCTCCTGCGTCCATGTTCCAGGAGAGACACAACACTCACATGGGTTGCATCACATTGCATTTATCTGCAGGAAATCCTAAGAGGAGTAAGAATTAACTGCTGTGAAGTTTTTCTCACTTTGGTGCATGCAGGAACAGCAAATTGGCAGTAGTGTTTTAGTCCTACAGTAACTGGACAAAGAGCTACACCTGAATATTTAAATCACCGCCACTGTGTAAAGCTCAGTCACAAGAGCCCTGCAGGAAACGCCGTGGAGCTAAAGATTCATGGCCAGCAAGGAGCTGCATTTGTGTCCTTTTGGGCAGTAACATAAGGCACCTTTTAAAATAAAAGCCAGTCACTGATAGATTTTCCTTAAACTGACAGTGTAGAAAATACTTCTTCTTGGAAAACTCTACGAGCTTTCATATCTGCTTATGACTGAAATCTAATTTCTGATGTGCAGTAAAGAGAAACTTTAACAAGCAGAGAGAAATAAGACACATTCTAGGATAAATATGGAAACAGTTTCACCACTTGAAAAGTTCCATATGAGTGGCTTCTTGCTACTTCACTGCTAGCTAACAATCCTTCTCAACTTTGCTATAATTGTTACAGAACTTTGGGAATTTTTAGTTACAGATTTTCATTTCAGGAAAGATTCTTTTGGTGCAGCTTCTTTTTCATAGCTCTTTCTCTGGATATTTAGGAATAGTTTTATTTGACATTTGAGGTTTTTATTAAAAAAATCTTCAAAAACAATCTTTAGAGAACTGCCATGCTGTCATGTAATATAGCCTGACAACCTAATGAATAATTAATTTAATAAACAATATGAAGATTAAGAAATACACCAGCAGATGAGATGCTGAGTTTGGTGTAGCAGTGGATTTAAAGAAAGGAAAAGAGGAAGGGGGAAGATGAAGGAGATGAGAAAGAGGGAGCTGGGAGCAAAGACCCACCTTCACAGTTCTTGGAAGTTGCATTGTATATGTAGCCTTCTGGGCATTCACATTTGTATTTCCCCTGGGTGTTTTTACAGATGGCTGTCCCACAGATGTTTGGGTGCAGCACACATTCATTTATATCTAAAAACATAAACAACTCATTAAAAACCAAGTCCCACTCTTGCACACCATTTTCCTTCCCAACCTTATCCAATACTGTGCAAACTGAGTGGGGCTGGCAAACTGGCTTTTTCCTGGTCGCTCTACCACGCTGTCCCAGCAGACTACAGCTACAGCCAGAAGGATTTCCAGAGGGCTGTAAAAGCCACTTTTGCATAGCCCTAGTGAAAAAATTCCCTGCCTGCCTATCTTTCCCATCCCTTCGTGCCTTCTGTGAGTACCAGGGAAAGGGATGTGTGTCCAGGAAGGCAGAGAGAGAAATGGGCTGCAGATTTCCCATAAATTAAAACCAGATTGCATAATAAAATCCTATCTTAGACATCCAGAAAGACAAGAGATAATCCAATCACAGGTTCTTCCATGCTACAATCAATTCATGTCAGTTTTCTTTTAATTTGCTATGCTGATAGGTGTTCAAGTCCCTCACTGTCTCTCTGTCCCTCAAACCATTTTCGTGTCTATCTTCTGTCTTGTTTCCAATTTTTCAATGTCATTTTCCCAATGCAGATGTGACAGCTGGATTCAGGGTATAGTATCAATCTTATCAAGTGTCTTTGAGACAGAAAAATATCAGATCCCTGGTAATACTTCACTCCCCCCTTGTGAATGCAGGGATCATTCTGCGTTTCCCTGTGGTTTGTAGCAGTTGTGGACATGGTGCTGCACAGGAGATTCTGCCACTGGCTTGCTTGGACTCCTGGAACTTTATTAAGTCAAAGCTGCCCTGAACTCACACTAACTTTTCTACAGTTAGTAAGTGTATTCCAAATTCCTGGTTGTTTAACTTTGTAGTTGGACGTAATGAAATACTTGAATGAAGTTTATCAGAGGACTAAACTAACACTCAAGGCACTAAGGTATATTAGTATATTTTTATCTTTGATTACTTTTTATTAGATTTTCCAGTATCTTTCCAAGAATTATAGGCTTTCTAGCCAATTTATCTGCTTGCCCTTTTTTATAAAACCACAATCTTCTGTTATTCTGGTGTTTCTTTGGAAGTTATTAATTCACAAAACTATTTAGACTAAAGGAAGTGACAGCGGAAGATGGCCATCGAGTTTAGTAGCTTAAATTATCTGACATTATCCAAAACTGTTGCCATAATTTGGCCATAAAATATGACACTAAAGTGGAATGAAGTAATTTTTTCTAACTATGCAGTAAGAATTACTGATTATGTCAATCCATAGTCTTTATTTGGAATGGAAAGAAGCATGCAGGTCGTGGCCAACAGCAGACACAATCCATGTATGGAAAAAATTATGCTGGGTCAATTAAAAAAAAATCTTTCTCTCCATTAAAAGAATTTTTGGATTCATCAATAGCTTCTTCTCCAATGAACTTCAAACTGCAGAAAGAGCAGCATGGCTAATTACGAGTGATTTAGCCTAAACCAGTGTTTACCAGAGAGAATTTCCATGGTAACAATATTAGCTATTCCCATCACTTGAGAGTCTTGTTTCAGTGTGCTTAGAGGATATGTGAAACTAGTGAGAGATCACAGCAGGCTTTATGGAGCTCTAGTAATGATGCAGAATCTCCTCTTTGGCCTTTCCCTCTTTCTTTCCTTGCCTCTTGATCTGGTTTATTATTTGGTTGCCCAAATGACTGCACTGTGTAAGGAATAAGCAGGCAAGTTAAAGCAGGATTGCATCCTTCAGAGGCAGTGCAAGGCATTTATGGAACTACTGGATCAAAACCTTCCCTTTCTCAAGCCAACAGTCCAAGTGGTGGCACGGAAAGATGTTCTCCTGAAGCCTCCCTACCTCCACAATCCCGTTTGTTGGAATGCATGAAGTAGCCATCTTCACACAGACAGCGGAAGCTCCCAGGGAAATTGGAACAGCGTTGGCTGCAGCCTCCATTGAAGTCTTCACATTCATTTATATCTACAGAGAAAAGGGAAAGAAATTCCCTGAAGAGAGTCAACCAGCTGCAAATACGATTCAACAGTGGAAATGTAATTGTGCTTCTGAGAACCACCGTCACATGAGATTAAAGACTGCACCTTCCTCACAGTTCTCTCCTCTCCATCCTGGTTTGCAGACACAGGTGTACTTGGCTTGTCCATCTATGCAATCCCTATATCCATCTCTATGGCAGGGCAGAGGGCTGCACTGGTTTGAAATTTCTGTGGGATGGAAAACATGGAAAATCCTTGTTATTTGGGGTTATTTATCCTCAAGAATCACTTTAGTCCTTCTTCTTCCCTTCCTACAGGTACCTGTACTAAAATAGGAAAGGTCTTGAATAATATGAAGTACCCTACAACCATCTTGCTACTCATTCTGGCAGCAAGAATTTTTAAGTGAGTGAGAACATACAAAGCTATCAGTACTTTATTATTTGTCAGGCAGAAAACAACCAGAAGACAAATTACTTGCTAAAATAATCCCTGCAAGATGTGACCAGACTTGGTATCATTTTCACTACATTTTAAGGATGTATTTCAGTTTTTAAAGAACAGTGCTCTGTCCCCATCATATTACCACAAATTTCACTAGAAAGATCAAAGTTTCAAGAATTCAAGGTTAGAGAGTTAAGTTTCTCTGTTCAAGAGGGGTCAGTCACCCTGAGAAACTGGTAATTTACTGCATTATTATAAACTGGTCTGGTCTGGAAAACATGTTTAACCATGACCATGTGCAGTGTAATTATTAAGGATTTTTTTTTTTGCCTGCCATTGCTTTCAATGATAAAAACAGTTAATGATGTGTATCCCTATTCACATTCACTGAAAGTTTCTTGGATATAACCAGGCTGTAAAAATTTAGGAGGTTTAGAGAGATGTTTAAACTGCAACAAGTAGGGAGTATGGTAAAAATGGCTTCCTGTGAATTTACTAGAAAAAGCACAGTTGAGACTGGACCTATGAATGTGTAGGCATAAAAATAAGTCCTTGAGAAACATGCCAAGTTTCATGCTTTTGCTTGGAGTCAATGACTGTATTCTAGGTAATAAGTTTTCAGCTGGTAATGTTTCCCACTGCACGAAGGCCTGCAGTGTAACCATGGGCCAAAGAGCGGCAGAAAGGACAATTAACGAGAGAGTCTCTTACCCTGACTGACGGAACATGACTTGCTGGAGGCAAGTTGTTTGGCACAACTGGTAAAGATGTGGTAGAGTACAGAGAGCACACTGGGGGACATTGGTGGGCTGGTGTAGGATACTTCTGTTTACAGAAGAACTCTGTCTTCCATTTTGCAGTTAATAATGTTCCTTTAACTTTATAAAGTTAAAAGCAGTCACTTAAACTGCTTTCTCTGGAAATGCTCTGTCTCACCTCACATTTTTTGGTCAATTTCTGGTTTAGATTGTGGAGTTTGCCTGAGTTCAATGGTTATTTGTCACTTTTTGAGTCCCTGTGAACGGCTTTTTAGCCAGTGTGTGTTCCAACATCAGCACTTACCCTTGACACAAGCCCTCAGGTCAGCTGGAGAGTCTGGAGTGACTGCAGCCACCCTGAACACCCCAGCTCGATGGGAGGCCAGGCAGCCTGCAAATGCAAAGCCACAAACTCAGCTCAGGGTCCAAACACTCACTCACGCTGAAATTATACCACTTGCTGCCTGGCAGCTTCAAAGAGCCTGTTCTCACAGCTTGGATTACAAAACTGGTCTGGGCATGTTAAGGACAGCTGAGCACAGACCAACCTGCAGAGTGCCTCTGTGAGGATCTGAGCACACAGGACACTCTCTGCATTGTAATCAGCATGGAAATCATCCCAGTGCCAGGGGCAGGATAACTAAACCAATATTATCCAAATGAGAGCATCACTGAATGACACACTGGAGTTGGATAGGGTTTTTTTGTACTTACTTAAATATTTGGGATAAAAATACTCCTGCAGAAAGAAAAGAAAAATAAAGGCTAAGAAAAAATTTCAGGCAGATAAAATTACAGCAAAACACATCACTGAATATGTTCTAAAATATATTGGTATTATAACTACAAAGGAAGAAAAAAAATTACTTTGACTCACAGAATATAGGCCTGGTTTTATGTATCACTGTTGTTTGGGCTAAGGCAGAAGATTATTTAACACACACAAGACTCATTGGAGAGATTAAAATACTGCACTGAACTGGACAATTGCAAAGTGAAGGCAATGAAAATGAATTGGGTGTCAAAAGTACTTTGAAAATTGTGTCTTTAAATGGGAGGATCTTGCCCAATGCTGTTATTGGGAGCTGTGAATTCTATGTGCTTCTGTGTTTCCCTCTGCAAAGAACTGCTGTCTGTGTCATAGAAACTCATGAAGTACTTACAGTTTCAGGATTATTTTCAAAGATTTCCCTGGCTTCTTCCCTGTTGCATAATTCTTCAATGCATTCTCTTTCTAGATTTCCCTTCTTACTTTCTTCCATGAAAGAGTTGGCTCGCCGTTTCCTCAGCAGGAACTGAGAGGCATACTGCTGGGACAAAACTGGGGAGAAACGAAGCAACTCTGTTATTATTGATCTCTTTTCATAACAGCTGAAAAATGTTGTAAACACTGAGCAAATATGAGAATCTAACACAAAAATCTGAATTAAATGCTCAGTCAGGAGTTGATTGCTATCATTTTGAAAAATGTGAGCAAGAAATGCTAGGATTCTCTATGTGGGAGCTGCTTCTGATCAAAAAATCCTTAATCTTTCATCTGTGATATTAATCTTTAATAGCATCCATGCCTGAAGTGCATAATTTAAATGTCATACTCAGGACAAGATTACCTTTTTTATTTTTTTCAGATTATGGTTATTACAAAGTGAGATATGTAATAACAAGTAGATAAAAAAAGCTGTTTATATCACCTGTTTCAGTCATCTGCAAGTAAATATTCTATTTATGTGAGACCAAAATTATGTCTTATAAAGTCAGGCTACCTGTTACATGTAATTAACATAAATGTCATTTTATTTTTTAAGAACAGCGAAGAACAAGACAAGGGTGAGAATGCTATCCTGGGAGTATCAAGGCAGACAACCTATAAATACATTCACATTTTACAAATTAAAACAGAATCTTAGCCAGCTTTTATATTTCAGATCCAACATGTTATGAGTCATTACTTCATTTTCGTGTATCTGGTTATTGTTATTTTAGTGACTTTTAACAAATGGTGAACATCAAGAAGTGGCACTAATAATGAAAGATGTCTGCTTCGATGTTCTTTGCAGAGCACACAGCACTCCAGGAACAGCCACTAAATTAGACTGCCTGGTTTAATTTTTGGATATAGCTTGTGATCAAGAGAAAAAAGGATGAGCATGGCTGGAAAAAGTCCAGCTGATTGGGTTAAAGAGTGTAGATGACAGATGTTAACTGGAGAGCACCACACGTCTACACCTGCCCCTCTTTCACCAGGCTCTGCACAGCTCAGCCTTTCAGGGCAGCCCAGCTGTGTGAGGGTTGACACCTGCAGGGAAAACCAGGTGTGGTGGCCAAACATTTTCATCCCAGCTCCGCAGAACCGAACCACTCAAGCACACAAAGTCCAGCCAGTACTGCCTGTGACAATTCCTCAAACCAGAGCATCTCCCTGAGCCACACCAGCAGCCAAGTGCCAGAGAACAGCTCCCAATTTCTGTGCACTAGCAGGAAAGAAAAAAACTTGGGAAGATGACTGGAAAGAGCAGCTAATGAGCCTGAATGGAGAATGGCATTCAGGTGACAGGTTTAACTAAAACCACAGCATCCTAAACACATTAAAGGTCTCCATCAAGTGACAGGGAACACAACTGAAGCAACACTGGGTAATGACCCGCAGAAACCTTTGTGTTACAGCATCCTAAATGAATGTGATGTGGGCCGAGCTTGTAACTACAAACCAATCTATTTGCTTTCATTCTGGTCAGATTAACTGCTCTGGTAAGGCAGTAAATAAGATTTCCTGAGCATAACGTCGATGTACCACAGCTCACCTCCATCTCAGAGAGCAACCAGCAAGTTGCTTAGAAATGGAAGAAGTGTCAATTAATGAGAGGAAATGCTTTATTTATCACTAATAAGAAAGATGCAGAAAGACCATCTGTTCTGAGGCAAAAGGAGTGACAACAAAAATAGGAAAATTGTGTATTATACCCACTGGATTTATTTCCACTGGAGATTTCTACCCACGCAAGCACGCTGACATAGCTTTAATGCACAGGCTCTGTGGTGTAGATGAAACCTAATTCACAGCTGACTTTAAACCATCTTGTTTTGACCTTTAGCTACAACACTGTCACTTTCACAGTTTTACAGTAAATAAAAGACAATAAATTTTCAATTGTGTACAAACAGATAAAACACTTTCTACTTCACATCCTCAATAGAGTGGGGTAACAGGTCTTTGCCCCTACTTCAGAGCAGTTTATTCTTCTCCTAAGTTGATTTCCTATGACTTCTGAGTTTAAATAAAACATGTAACTCAAAGCTAATTCCATTACTTTTTAGTGCAAATATTTCAATCTCCACGCACAGAATTAGCAGTGTATTTATTCATCTGTGTTTTAACTACAAAGACTATGATAGGACCTTTATTAAAAACACAAAATCCTGACTGCTGCTGCCAGTCTGATTACAGGAAACTCCAGCCCATTTCTGACCCTGCCAAACCAAGTTAACCCTTACTGCACTCGGGGTGTTTCATTTGGTGATCACTGAAGCCCTGTGCAACTCCAGAGCCTTACAGTTTCCAGAGGTGGTGTACAGGTACTGTGTAATGAATGCTTATCAGGCATCTGGCAGTGATGCTACTAAAAAATAACAAAAAAAATTGTGGAAGAGGATGAAATTCAGTGGTTTCTTACAGCTGTTTTGTTGTGCAGATGCAACCATAAACCTGCTTAAAGTGGACCACTTAACTTAGAGCTGCTTACTTAATACCCCAGCCAAGGAAAGCAGCTGAATAAAATGGAATAAAAAGTGATGCCACTGTAGGAAGTGGCACAATCTTGTTTGTACAGCTCTGTAACTGCAGTGACAAGAGTATCCTGAAATGCTCACTGGTGACACTGTGCAGCCAACAAAATAAAATCAGCCACTAATATTTACCTGCACCTTCTCCAAAATGTGTCCTCACTGATGTTTGACCAAATCCACATGCACTAAGTGGTAACTTAGTGAAGTAACTTTATGATTACTGAACGGTATAAGCTGAATTATTAAGCTGTTTTCTCTTCTCCCCCTCTCCTCCCACCCTTCCAGAAATCTGTAGCACTGTTCAGAGCCAGGGATCGGAAACTTGACAATATGGACCACAGAAATTTTGGATGAGCAGGACAGCTGATTTCCTGCTGTTAAGAAAAATGACAACGTATGCAGTGGAGAAGATAAATGGAGCCGAAAACGTGATGAAAAAGAAGCAAAGATGATTATGAAATATTTATTAGAAGATTTTTAGGACCTCACAAAAATATAAAATGAACTTTCATCTTTTGATAGGAAGGGAGCACTAAGTCAGAAACCCTAGCACTTCGCAGAATAGTAAACATTAGGTTTCTCTTCTGCCTGTTTAATGATTAGTAGAACAGGTCAGAAACTGGCTTACTTTGAGCTGCAATTCTGCTTGTTTCAGATACATGCTCTTCCTTCACTAATAAACTCAAAGACTTTTGTCTCAAAGACAGAAGACTTTATCTTTTTTTATCAGTGTGTGAGAACAAGTAGCTCTTACCGAAGCTGAGAAGTCAGAACTTATAAAAACGGTCAGAACTGCACAATAAAGCCACTCTTCGGAGACCACGATCTCCCGAGGGCTGTTCGTGCATGGGAACCGAGCTCCCCGTGCAGACACCTTCCCGTGGGCGGCTGAGCTGCGCTGCGGCCGCCAACAGCACCGGAGCCGCACACAGCCCCACGCCACGGCTCGGCTGCTCCGGCAGGAACCGCGGCCGAGCCCCAGGTGACCGAGGGGCCGCACGCACCGGGCAGGACGGCCGCGATGCCCCGCACGGCCGGGAAGGGAAGGGCCGCCCGCCCCGGGGCACCGCTCCGGGCCGGC
>VYZT01056686.1:18262-54372 GCA_013400735.1 Pomatostomus ruficeps | reverse complement strand
GCGCAGCTCTTGAGCTGCGGGGCCTCGGCGGAGCCAGCGGTGAGCGGGGCGGGGGAAGGGCCCGGGGGAGGCGGCGGGGGCTCGGCAGCCTGAGGACTGACTCTCCTTCCGTGTCAGGGAGTGGGTTTTATAAAAAGCTTAAGGCTTATAAAGCAGAAAAAAAGTTTTTCCACAGCGGGAGGGACGAGCAAGTGACAGACGCGTGAAACGAAGCCGAGATTTTAGAGTTGCTGCTGCTTTGGAAACGGGAAAGGAAGGTTGGGAACGTGGCTGGAAAGCGCAGATGCTCTCCTGAACTGCTGGACGTGTACTAACATCTCTTTACAGAAAACCTGATGGTCCTAAAGCCGTCCCGCACAAATTACTTGAGTGCTCCAGGCTTTCAGGATGTCTCAGTTGTTGCTTGCACCTCATTCAGCTCTCAGCTGCAGTTTTGGCAGAGCGGATGGTGTTCACAAATCTTTTCTGAATATGCCTACTTAGCTGCTCAGTCACTCGGTTTGCTGTTCAAAATACAACACAGTAAAATGCCCTTAAAATTGACATTCAGGCAAGGAACATTACAGCAGGAATTTAAATCATTAAGCTGCGTGACGAGGGTCAGCTCTAAATGATTTGTTTAGCTGTGTTTCCGAGAACATGAAAGCTTGATGTGACTGAATTAAGTTCTGTATTGAAAAAGCCTCTGTTGAAGGCGGTGTACTAAATGTACTCTACTAAACGGTGTGTTGGCTTCGCTGCTAAGTTTGACGGGTTTCTGGGCTTGTTGGTTTTGTTTGACCTCAGCAAGCTGACAGATGTAGTATCTGGAACAGGTTTGGGATGTTGTTAATGCAGCCTATAAAATACGTGTCATGTGTTCCATACATATTTCAGGGATCCGGTCTCTCCGAACTGGCATAACAGAATGTGGTTTGCCTCCTTACCGTAATATTTTCAGCAGTGTTGAATGGTCTTTCCTCCTAGAGTGGTGTGTTTTAGAAAATTTTTATCTTTTTTGTCAATTCCTGCCCTCCCCCTTTTATGGTTTTGTATTTAAACAAGATTCCTGTGCTAGGGCACAGTTGTGCTCTGCTTTTCACTCTTCAGTGTTAAAGTTCTGTTCATCTCATGAATCCCATCTGAATGCTCTGGGTCATATATGGGCTCAGGAGCAATTTTGTGACAGTTTTCAAAGATAGTCTGTATAATATGGGGTGGGAATTGTTCTGTGGGGATGCTCAGGCTCTGAAAATGCGACGTTTTTGTCATTTGACAAAATGACAATGGCACATTTTGTTCATTGCTTTCCAGCTGAAAATTTGTGTAGCTGTGTTCTCAAAGTTAGCTTTGTTCAGACTTGCTTGTGGGTGAGGCACCACAGCCCACTGCATGTAGGCTTTTTGCTTTTTTAAAAAAATGATTTTCTATTCTTCAGAACTTGATTTTAATACTTGTAACAGTTGTAATCATCTTGCTCTTCTTAGGAACTTCCCTACTCTTCACATATTCAGCTCTCCTGTGGAGAAGCTATTCTCAGGTTCTCCTGGATAATGCAATATAAATGTTTGAAGAGTATCTGTTGCCTCTGCTTTGGATGAAACCTGACCTCTTTCTGACACTGAATGACAGCAGATCCATGCAAAGGCATCGTTGAAAATGAGCTTCATAAGATCAGGAGGAGTTCAGTTCCTACCTGCATAAATTACCTAAACCATCACAGTTTATTAGGGTTGTTATAATCTTTAATTATTCAGTTTTTGGCATCATTTAAAATTACTTTAGTTTGAGGTTAGTTATAATTTAAAATATGAAAGGAATTTTGAGATATGAGCTTTAGGAGTCTCAGTAATTCTCAAGAGAGGAATATTCTGTGTCTTTCTCCTGCTTCAAGGGTAGAAAGTGGGATTGTGCAATGATGGAAGTACTTGGTACTTCTATTTAATTTAGTGACAATTACTAGATATCATTGCCAGTTCCTCAAAATACTCACTAAAGAACTCAGTTTCCTTGTTGTGGGATGTTTTTCTGTAAAAGAAATTGACAGTTAAACGACTGCACTTAGCAGGTAGTGGTGTTCTTTTTTTCTTTTTAATACCTTATCCTGTTAAGTTCTTGTAAGTCTCACTCATGCTTGAAATTGGTCCTTATTCTCTGTCAGTCAGCACGACTGTGGGACGTGTTGGTGAGACAAGCACTGAAATTCTGTAGCTGGATGTGTCTGCTCCTGTAACTTGCAGGTTTCCTTCTGTGCTGTGGCCTTGCATTATTATTTGGGATTAGTACAGTGTGGTGGCTGCCCAGATCCATAAAAGGGGAGTGGATGAAGTGTGAGAGGATGGAGAAGGGAAAGGCATAATGAGGAGACTGAAGACAACACACCGAGCAGCCAGGCTGCTGCCAGGGAAAAGGCTTGCCTTGCCTGTACGAAGTGCCTGACTATGCTTATTTTTTCTCTTTTCCGTTTCTTTCCTTTCTAGCAGTGACAAGACAAGATTTGGGCTCTGAAGTCTCTCTGCCAGTCTCCTTGAGTTGCTCTGGCCTGCCCAGATTATTCCTGTAGCTTTGGTGGCTCTGGATGGCTGGTGAAGAGGGATGTTCAGTCTAATGGCCAATTGCTGCAACTGGTTAAAACGGTGGAGGGAACCTGTCAGGTAAACATGCGAAATTATTTTACATTTCTGACCTTCCCAAACTGTGTTTCACCTGTGTTTTATTCATTGTTTCGTATTTTTTTAATCAGTGACAAAAATCCATAATTTTTTTCTTGAAGAGAGAATTAATACATCTTCGGATCTTAAAAATGAAATGTTAATCATGTCTAATTCTTGAAGTCAGAAACAAAGTTCAAGATGTTGTCCCTCACATGCTGTTTTAAGTTGAGCATTATGGGGCAATGCTGGAATGTTTATTAAGGAATCACGGAATGACCTGGGTTGGAAGGGACCTTAAAGATAATTTAGCTCCAATCCCCCTGTATGGTCAGGGACACCCTTCACTAGTCCAGGTTATTCAGAACCCCATCCAGCCTGGCCTCGAACACTTCCAGGGATGTGACATCCACCGTTTCTGTGGCCATCCTGTTCCAGTGCCTCACCACCCTCACAGTTATCTTGGTGGCATCCTCTGGACTCACTCTGACAGCTCCATGTCCTTCCTGTGCTGGGGTCCCCAGAGCTGGGGGCACTTTTCCAGGTGGGATGTCCCAAGGGTGGAGCAGAGGGGCAGAATCCCCTCTCTCACCCTGCTGCCCACGGGACTTCAGGGGCAGGCCAAGGGCACGTTTGGCATTGCCAGGTCGTGTCCAGCCTCTCACTCACCAGCACCCCCAAATCCGTCTCCCCAGGGCTCTTCTCCCTCTGCTCCTCCGCAGCCTGTGCTGATACCAGGGGTTAATACCAGGTGTATCACCTTGTACTTGGTCCACTAAACCTCCTGAGATTCCCACTTCTCAGACCTGTCCAGTTCCCTCTGGATGGCTTCCCATCCTTCAGGTGTGTCAGCCTCACCACTCACCTGCAGACTTGCAGAGGATGCCCTCAGCTCCTTTTCTATCTCATTAATGAAGATATTAAATAACACTGGTCCCAGTATGGACCTCTGAGGGGAACCACTGGTCAGTGATGTCCCTTGGGACTCTGAGCTGTCACCACTATAGCCTCTGGCTGTGACTGTCCAAGCAGTTCCTTGCCTATCTAGCAGTCCATCCATTGAAGCCATCTCTCCAATTTGGACAGAAGTCCAGATAAATGATACCTGTAGGCCTTCCCTTGTCCACTGCTCCGGTCACTCCATCAAAAAAAGCCTCTAGGCTGGTCAGACTAAAGTTTTTGCCTTATTCTTTCAGTTTCTGCATTTTGAGATTCTAATTTGTTATTTTTAGGTTCTTTTCTCAGAAGTTTTTGGTTCTTCTGAATGGATCCATATAAATTATATTTCATATTTGATTCTATTGCAGTTTTATGTCTGCAAATAACAATGTCTTTTAGAATTCCTTCACTTAAAGGGGCATAAAATTGACCAAATTGTTTTGACCACTCTGAGTCTCTGCAAATAGGAGGAAGAACTGAGGTATATACACATAAAAATGTTTTTCCTGTTGCTTTTAAAACCTTATCCTGGCAAAAATATTAACCTGTATACCAGTCTGAAAATAAATTGTGCATTCTCAGCACTACTGGTTTGCACATTTGCAGTCTGGAGACAAAGGCATGGTGAGTACCACATATTTACAGCATTTGGTGCTGTCCACACAAGTGTTGTACACTTTATAGTGTTGTTCAGACCCACTGATGGAGACAGAAATAAATTCCTAATACAGGAAAAACTTTGATGCAGACAGATGGTAAAAATACAGGGGAATGGAACGGCAATTACAGGAATTGTTAAAGGGACCATGACCACACCGAATGAAATTTACAGTACCGTGAAATTAAATTGCAGCAGGCAAGTACAAACTGAAAGCAAAAACATTGTGTCATGTGAAACTTAGATCATGATATTGGACCTTTCATTTCTTACCTCGTTCTGCTCTTCTGTCCAATCAGATTATTGGGCATATTAAATACCAGCCACACAATGGTAACAATGCCTTGGTGTTTTGCTACCTCTGCTTGCAACTGTTTGGTGGTAAATTTGTTGTGCATGTATTGAAAAACAGAATTAATCATGTGTAGCTAGAGGAAAAAAAATTAAATATCTTTCTTTTTTTTTTTTCTCCTTCTGGAGGAAGGTGACACTAATAATGGTGGGTCTTGATAACGCTGGGAAAACTGCTACAGTCCGAGGAATTCAGGGAGGTAAGCGATTAATTCATCATCTAAATGGAGCACTGAGAGTATCATTTCTAATTTTCAATCATTTAAATCTGAAGACATTGTTTCATCTCTCGATCTATCTCTCTCTCCCATATTGCTGAAAGAAAATGGTGGTGGTTGTATCATCTAAATATCACGTATATCACATCTTGATATAACCATTGGAGTGGACAATACAATCAGTGGAGTTGATTTTTTTTCTCTTTTCTTCCTTGTATGCATGTACTGAAGTTCCTTTCAGGTGACCATCCAGTAATGTGTACACACCAGTAAACTTTATATAAGAATCAGTGTTGTAAGTATATATAAGGAGGGAAAGGTTAAAAAAAAAAAAAGGAAATTGCATGTGTGTATAATAACATTAAGGATGGTTCTAGTGTTACATATTTTTTATCATTATTTATAATCAGAAAATGATGACAAATTAAATTTCCACTAAGAAACCACTTGATTTTGAAGGGTACTTTGCCCTGACACATACAAGCAGGATGTAATTTGAGATAAAACTTGTGCTTATGAAAAGAAAAATTCTCTATGTTTTTCTTTTTCTCTACTTGTGGGATTGTCTTTCTAAATAACTTTCATCTTGTGCAAGAACAAGAGTTTACTTAGTAGCGTTTTGGCAGACTTGGAGACTCCACCTCGAGTTTGTTTACTTGTGTTATGTAAGTTCACAGCCTTGCTAAAGCACAAATAAAATCATTAATATTCTCTGATATTCCTGACTCTTTGCCCTGAAAACAGGAGTGTTTCATTATTTAGCCTTCCATTCTATTTGAAAATCAACTTTCCTACCTTTACCATCTGAATGTAACGGTTATTTCTAAAAGCTCTATTTTTGGGGGGAAAAAATGATATAAAGATGAATATTCGTAAAGGGAAAGTCAATGAAAGGATAGTTCTGATTTCTATCCCTGTTCCTCAGGGCTTAATGTCCTGAATGCCCATCTTGGCTGTGCTCAGGGCAGGAGCAGAAGGCTGGTGGGGATTTGGCTTCTGCACTGCTCTTCAGAGCTCAGTGTTTTTGGCCAGGCCTTCATTTTTTTTCCTCTCAACAAGCTGAATTTTACATCTGTTTCTCTTGCCTTGTGCTACCAAGCAGCAGAAAACAGAGATCCAATTATCTCTGCCCTGCAGACTCAGCTTAGTGGTGTGAGGCAAGTCCAGGCTTTCTTTGCCCTCAGGAAAGGGAGACAGCAAGCAAAAGTATTAACCAGAAATCTGTAGGTCTTTAGCATATTGCATGGCAAATTAGAAAAAAAACAGCAAATGAAAATAAGCAAATAAAGGGTAAAACCTGACCTTGAATAAAGGGAATCAAATAATTTACATCTCAGAAGAACATGGTTTCAGTCACTTCATTTCAGCCCTTGGTTTGAACTTCTGAAGCTGTTTTGGCAACCATGAAGGATGAAAAATTTTGGCAGAGCACAAGGGTTCCCAGGTCATGGTGCATTAACTGTTTTGGATGTTTTCCTTCTCAAAGTTGAATGATTCCCATGGAAATACTTCATAAGCACTAAAATGGGAGCGCTGGTGGTGAGAGTGGAAGTACAAACACAGGACAGTGACCACCACTGCAGTGGAAGTGTGGTGGGAAATATTATAATCTGCCTTTTAGGCTTTCTTTTCTCCCCCTTCCTACTCTCCCAGTGCTCCTATCGAAATTAATGTACAGTAACTAGTTGAGAGACTAGTTAATTTAAAATTCCCTGAGGAGAGGGAAAATCTCCGTGTAAGCAAACATGTGCTCAGCAATATTTAACAGGGAAGTTTCGTTCCGTGTTTTTAAAATGTAACTTTTGCTACACAAATCCCACTATAAAATCCTCTTTCAACTGAAAGCTTTCTTCTTTGAACTCCGACAGAGTCTCCTGAAGATGTGGCTCCAACAGTTGGGTTTTCCAAAATTGACCTCAAACAGGGACGCTTTGAAGTAACCATCTTTGATTTAGGAGGCGGAAAACGAATTCGGAATATCTGGAGGAATTACTACGCTGAGTCCTACGGTGTTATATTCGTGGTGGATTCCAGTGACATTGAAAGAATGGAAGAAACAAAACAAGCCATGATAGAAGTTTTAAACAGCCCTAAGATAGCAGGAAAACCTGTGTTAGTGTAAGTAATGTAATAAATGTTCTCCTAATAATCTGAAATTGGATGAATTTAGACCTAAAGAACTATTTCTGTTGTAGCTAATACTGCTGTAACTTTAGCACTAACCAATATTACAACTGGTTTTGTGGTTTTATGTGTTATTTAATCATCCTTGGGGATATTTATTTCTCTCCTCTTTCATCAGACATGGAAAAATAATAAGGTGGGATTTCTTAATGCTTTAAAATTCTAATATTACTTGAAATGCTAGGTTAAAAGGATTTACAAATTTGGCATGGCAACATGATGTAAAAATATTGTTGGTACTTAGGCCTACATCAGTTAATTAAATGGTAAATGGTTGATTATATTCAGCAGTAGTTGTGATCTCAGCAATAAATATCTTGTTCACTTAACACATGGTGGTGCTGCTGATACATGATCAGCAAAATCTCATTAAAGGAGGCTTGCTTTAATTGTACTGGGCACATGCTTTCCCTGTTTAATAGGGTTTGTATAATATTAGAAATCATGTATTTTATTCAATTCAGCCACACCAAAAATATTTGATAACAAATACCCTTTTGAAGTTAAAAAATAACCTCTGAAAGTTTAAAATCATTTATCAAGTCAGTATCTTTATGTCTGGTGAGCATAAAACCTCCATAGTGCATTAATTGCACAACATTTCTATGCTGTCATAAAGAATCTGTACAAGTAAGAAGAGAGGCCTCTTCTTTTTAAGAAATAATGATGCTCTGCTGGTTGGTTTGAAGCTGAACCTGGCTAATTGTGTTGATGAAGTGGAGGGTGGTTGAGCAAGTAATGGTGTATGTGAGGAAAACAGATGGGATTTTACCTTTCATTGCTCCAAATGTTACTGGCACAGGAAAGGCAAGAAAGCCAACTTAGTTTAACTCAAATATGTTTTGAAAATGCAGCTGTGACAGTTGAAAACTGTGCTGTGTTTTTTTTTTAATTAAATACAACTTCATGGGGTTTTTGGGTTGCATTTTGGTTTTGTTTGGGTTTTTTTTTGGTAGAAATCTCTATGCCTTAATCTTACAATAGAGTTTGTTTGAGTGGCTGCCTGACCTGCAGAGAACCCACTCACTTCCCTCGATCTTGATACTGCTTTTTGATCCCTATCATTAGCTAATCAGAAGGCAGAGTATATTTATTAATTGATTAATTGATTAAAAATCAAGTTTGTTGATGTTATTACTTTTTATTAGATTAAACATCAAGCCTTTGATCAGAATTTGGTTTTGCAGGTCCCAGTTCTGTGGGAGGATCCAGTAGTTCTTTGGTTTATGCTCCCTCTGTGAGCCTGGCTCTTGAGTTAAGAATTCTCTCCTGTATTGTCAGATTTGCAAATTTATGCTGAAAGTTAGCTTTTTAAAATATTGTATTAATTTTAATGTTAACTTTATGTTTGTGGGTTCTTTTGGTTTTGTTGGTTTGTTTTTTAATAATGAGATACTTGCTATCCATGTAGCAAGAAGTTCCCTGATATCTTGCTACATTTTTTTAATTAGTGCATTTTAATCTGTGCAGAACTGGCAGAATTGTACAATGTGGGCATAAAATTGGTACTGGGTACTCTGTTTTACAGAAATATGGGAATAGGAGAAATCTGTTCAGTGTGATATTTGCTACCAATTTAATTGCTACTCTCCCATGTTGTTATTTATTGCTGCCCATGGAGTGTCACAGCATCATTTTAAGACAATTTTCCGTAATATTGACAGTATTGTCTTTTACTGTCTCTTGATATAAATTACTTAAGAGATGTTAAATTTGTCAGTTGGGGTTTTTCAACTGTTCGGTGTTATCACCTCATTTGTGTTTATGGGTAAATTCTTCTGGCAGCATCCTCAAGACTCATAGGTATTCAAGTTTAAATTTTCTTCACTTAGGATTATTTTTGTCCTTTCTTTTATCAGAAAGGAGCACACAGCCATCACACTATGCAGAAAAATGCTGGTTTTGTTTGGGATTAGTTGTGTTTGTTTGGGCTGTTTGTTTTGGTTTTGGGGATTTTTTAAAGTTGATATGGAGCACATGCAAGAGGAAATGCAAGTCCGTGTGCTGTGACTGATATTTTCTGCCAGGGAGATTTCTGGGCAGGTATTTTTTTGGGAGAAAGCTACTTTCTGCCTGTTACTTTGGTGATAAGGGATTATAGCTATTACTATTTCACTTTTCCTAATGGAACACTTGCAGCTGGGCTTTGATTTGTTTGGTTTTCTGCATATTTATGTAACTGCTGAAAACACTGGAAAGTGACTTTATGATTACTACAATACTTCTCCTGCTAATAAGCTCAATATCAAATTCAGTATAAACTGTAGTTCATATTTTTATTTCCTATTATTTATTTTCAGTTAATAGCACCCCCTATTAAGGAAAAAGCTTCCACAAGTCTTTCTCACTTCCCAATTCTCCTTCAGTGTGTTTTACATGTTTCTGTTTTACCTGTTTCTAACCAATTTACATCTGGAAATGACTTATTCAGGCAGATGTTTTCCTAAGTATTAGTGAAACTTGAATTTCATTCCACAATTGAAATACAGCTCTTATTGGCTAATTCCTACTCTGCCCTTGGAACATAAATGTAGTTTTTATACATGCAGTTAAGGGGAGAGTATTTAATGAAACCGTTTCAGTGTTTATTTTTTGTTGCTACTGTGTAAACAATATTTTTGACTTTAAGGTTCAGACTTTTGATTGTATTTTGCTAGCAGTTAATTCCAGTTGCAATTTTAATCTGGGATGGAAGGAGTCCAACTGTTTCTAAATATCACAACGTGAAAATAACTTTGATAGTAGATTGATTTTTTTTTTTCCCCCCCACTACATGCAACTAAAGATGCCCAGTTCTCTTAGTGTCTTGCTGACTTGCAGTGCAGTTTGTTCTGCCTTCTCTGACTGTATTCAAATAAAGTGCTATTGATGATGTCTTTGCACAGAACAAAGCAGTTAAGGAATACATTTCTGGTTTGCTGCTTGGTTTTAGTGTGGAACTCTTTTTTTCCTTTTGGAAATAACTTTTTTGTCTCAGTTACATGCTATTTTCTGTTAAATTACATGGAGAGCTATTTGTCACTCAGTTCCAAAAGGAGTTGGCTACAGGAGGTTCCTTCCAACCTAAATGATTCTCTGGTTCTAGATTGAGGGGGAGAGGGTATAAGGATGGAGTTTTATTTTTTTATTCTATTTTTTCTTTAATTTTTGTGCTAGCAAAAGTGAGACTGCAAATGTGAGTGCACATTTAGGTAGGATAGGCAGCATTAAGAATGTGCTTTGTGAGTGTGTAATTAAGGATCATATCTCCCTATCCTCACCTGGTAGGGCTCTGCCTGTGGAGCTGAATAATATAAATATCTCTGTGTCGATTTATGAAAACTTTATGAACTTTTCCTATAGAGATAGTATTGAAACACTCTTGATAACTTTTCTGACTTCTTCTTTGGTTTAGGCATCCCATTTGGGATTGTTACTAAGAGTGTCTGCTTCATGTGTAGATTTGTTTCGTAGAATTTCAGATTCCTGGGGAAAAAAAACCATTTAGAATTTGACCAAATAAACGAAAGTGCTAAAAAACCACAAGGCAATTAAAAATACTTATTATTATTTTGTGAAAAGTAAATAAACCATTTTTATGAATCCTGTCTTTGAGATTAACAGTATTTTCAATGCTTCCCAACAGCACAGGGAGTTTGTTGCCACATTGCTTTTGAGTCAGAAGAACCAAAAATTATCACTTTTATCCTTTGATCCTTTCCTGTTGTTCATGTGTTTCTGTGAAAACAGTAAAATTCTTTACTCTGTTTGGAAAAACAGATGCAATTCTTCCTGAGAGCTCCACTGAAGGGAAGATGGGAAGAAGCCTGAAGCAGTTGAGGGATCCCATGAGTGGTTTTGCTGCATAGGAACCATTGGTATTTCAAGCAGTTCATTTCTTGTGTCATCTGCAGCACGGACAACACCAGCAGCAAATTGCTTTGCAAGGGTTTCTTTTTTTATACCTGACTGCAAGCCCAAATTTTTCTTTAGATACTTGAGTATATTCTTGAGTGTTGCTCATGCTGATTTCTATGTTGTTGATCATCTCCCCTTGCTCCTCCACCAGAAGTGAGATCTGGAGAAAGAGTTCCTTCACGTCTTTGATCTGGTTCTCCAGATTGACCAGTTCTTTGTGTCTCTGCTCAATCTCTGACAGCTGAGCTTTAGTAATCTTCACTTCAGTGAGCAGATTCTCATTGAAAATCTCCCATTTTCCTTGCTGGAGCATGTCATTGACCTCCTCCTCGGACACCTCCTTCCCGGCCACCTCGAGCTGGCGGAGGATGAAGGTCCTGCACTTGTCCTGCTTGGCAGTGATGGCCTCGTTGTAGGCGAGCATGGCGCCGAGGTAGCGGTGGGCCAGGAAGGCGTGCTGGGCGCTCAGGATCCGCACTGCGGCCCGGCCCGGGCCCTGCTCGCTCTCAGCTCTCCTCACTGCCTTGGACAGCTCATCCAGGCACTTCCGTACATGCTCTGCCTGCGTTTTGATTTCCCTTGCGATGTTAGATTCCTTTTTAAGGACGCTGAATCTCCTCATGGAAGAGACGAGGGTTTTTTGTTGTTGGCTGAATTTATTGACTTCTTCCACCAGATTATTGATTTCGTTCTGCAGCTTCTGGATTTCATGCAAGTGCCTTTCAGTTATGGGCTCCTTTTCATAAATGATGGCCTGCTGTTCAAACTCCTCCTGCTCCTCTTCTTGTACAGTTGCACCATTGTTTTCCCTGGCTATCTGTAGTTCCTTGGCCCGCAGTTTAAGCTCTTGCAGGCGGTCTCTCATGGTGTTTGTGGTCAGGATTCTTTCCTGTTTTGGCTTTTTTCCCTCTTGCAACACAGGAAGTGAATTCCAGTAGCTTTTTTGTTTGGTTTATTTTGTTGCACTGTAATCAAAATGTAACAACAATCAACGTTAGTGGTTATATGTATACATGAAAAGTAGTCCTGTAATTAGAGCTACTTCCCTCTGCACCAAAGTAAAAGTAGCAATGAGTTGGAAGTGAGAAATATTCTGAACAAATTGTGATTTGTGGCCCGAGCCCATTTTTGTGTTAAATTTGTGATATAGAACACAGAACTTAAACCAGAGAAGTGTGGAGAGGACTTCTATTTTGGGGAGGAAGAGAGGAGTAACTCTAAATTATTTTATTGTTAGTCTTTACATTATGAAAACGAATCAACGTTGAAATCTTTTTGGAAATAGAAGTGAGTGTGCTGTGCCATTTTTGGATTCTCAGTAGGAAATACTTCAGTTTTTGAGGTTATGAGACAGACTTTTTAACAAATCAGAGTTCTAACATGAATTTAGATGATTAATATAGCCACCCTCAAAACCCTTTCTCCATTTTCCTTGTCTTCCCTTGCCTGGGGAGTTAAACAAGTGGTAGCTGAAGCAGTTAACTCTACAGCCAAACAGAACAACAGACCTTTCATAATTGAAGAACTCTTAACAATTTAGAGTCAAAATAAATTAATTTTTTATTTTGAGTTTTTATGGAGTTGAATCCATATCACTAATGTCGCAGCATGAAGTTTTTCTAAGCTATCTTTGAATTACTGTTATCTGTTCTTACACTGTAATTTACATTCTTCATGAAATTGATGCAAATGTACATTGTGCACCACAGTGGGCTACAATTCAGTGCTGTTTCTTATTTAATAGAAAGCAGAGTTTTGTTTTATTCCTTAGCTGTTGTGCAAGCTTTACTGGAGAGATAATTAAAGTTTCCATTGGGCGTGTTTTAGAAAATATCTAAGTTCAGCTATTTATAATCATAGGGAAGAAGGTATTTTTCTCAAACTCTACTTGAATTATTTCCTTGGACTGTGATCAAGAATGGAAAATTCCAATAAGAAGTAAAATGTCCACAGCTAGAAGATTATGGGGTTTTTTAGTTAGGGTCTTCTGGTTCAATCAGATGTGTGTCTTTCAAAGGGCTGTTCAAGCATAAAGGTTGAACAGCACCATGGTATCTTTTAGCTGTTTTCAGAGCTTTTAGGGCTCTGAAATAGTAGCATTTTATAGGTGCAACTCTTATTAAACCCTAATTCTACAGATTTTTTTTAGCAAGCAAACATAGTATTTATAGTATCCAAAAGCATGCATTTTAGTCACTGCAAAGGATCAATCCAGTAACCTGTCAATATGCAAAAGATTTTGTTGTATTTGAACAGCTTCAAATGATGCTGCTGTGGTATCTCTGCTCCCCTATGCATATTTAAAGTCTCTAAATAGATTTTTGCATAATAGAAGTCATGGAGTTGAACAGTGTGGACACATCTTCACCGACTTAAATTCTGCAGGAGGATTAGCTGAAAAACAAAACTTGAAATGCTTCAAAGGTCAATCGTGAGAAAGAATGTTGATACTCTACCCTAGTGTGGATTTTCCTTACTGGCGTTTTTTTCCCTTAATGCCTTAATATTTGAATTTAGTGTTTGTTGTTCTCTCACATCAAGAGAATCCCCAAAGCCTGGCAATCATTAGAAATTACAGTAATGTGCTGAGACTTGTGATCAGACAAGTTTGCAAGTTATTTATTGGAGAATGTTATTCTGGGGTGGGGACAATGCAAAATGTATTCATGTCATGACAGTAGTGCCTCCCCATTGCTGAACTTTTCTGTGGATGTCGCCATGGCAGTTTCTCCCGGATAAAATTCTTCAGGAATGTTCCAGAGCTGCTTGGCACCACCAACATGGAAAGTTCAGCCTGGGGCATGTGAAAGGACCCAGGGCTGCTGAACAGGGCTTCAGAGTAGTGACCTGAGAACCTGTTCTAGTCTAGCCACGGGAATTCAGCAAGGCTGGGCAAACCTGGCATTCAAAGCAAGTTCTAAGGGCTCCTGTAATGCTGATGGTATGAGGTGACAAGAATTTCTTGAGAGAAATTACTAAGAGAATTGGTGCATTGCTCTTGAGATAGCTGTGTTCTTTAGGGCTGGAGGGAGGAACCTAGCAGAACTGGAAAACAAATCTGCAAATATTGTTAAATATCAAAGGAGAAAACAGAAAATACTGGAGATCTTTTTTTCTTGTTTAAAGATCAGTCTCACAAAAGACTGGAATGTAAGCAATTGAATCTTAGTTTCAAATCTTCTCTGCTGTCGGGCTTGCCTTCAAAGCCTGATACTGAACAGGCTTGCCAGTAATTGTGCTTGGTTATACTGGCAGTTGGAGCACATGCTGGTTTCAAAGAAATAAGGATGTCTTCGTGACAGAGATAACCTTGGAAATTGTTGGCTTGGCTTCTGGAGTGTTCCACAACAAGCTCTGTTCATTTACCGAGTGCTTGTTTTTGTCCTGTGTGTTTGTATATAGGGGCACATCCTGTTTTTCTTTTGAGTGAGATGAAAGCACTGTTTCCTTGAGGTTTTTGTCAATAAAGGAAGAATATTCCTATTCTTTAGAGTTAGTAAATGGAATATGTGGACTGAAAGCACTCCAGTGACTTAGTGTGGCCCCTACATTCAGTGCCCCTGTCGTGTTATCATGTAAATCCATTGGCGGTTAAGTTTATTTGTTCTTCTGGAAGCATCTTTCTATATAGCTGTATATAGTTAAATATAGTTATAGATTTATAAATAGTTGACAGGTTCAGGAATGCAATTTTCACATCCTTGTCAAATCTATTTTAAGGGTCTGCAAGAGTCTTTGCTTTCTGATAATTGGCTGTATTGCTGATCAAGGTTACATGAATCTCTCCAGTCAAACTGATGCCATATGTGACTGGGAAAGTCTTTTTAAAGACAATTACCTCAGCACACTGACCAGGGCAATAATAGATCCTGGTGGCTGAACCACCATTAAAATCTGTCATGATGATAAAGTATATCCAGAACTCAAAGATAATGAGCTTGATGGAAATGAAATTTTTTATATTATCTTCTCCATTAAAAAGAAAAAGGCAAGTTGAAGGGTCCATTTGCTTAATTGCAAAGCAGCCACATAGAATATTCTTCCATCTGTCTGATAAATTTATCAGTAGACCCAGGAAACAAGAAGCCTACATCCAAAAGTAAGATTTGGGCTACATTAAATTAGAAGACATAACTGGATATGTGAAGTAGGTAAGTTGATCATAACTTACCTACTTGTTTCTTGTAACCATCTTGTTTCTGGTTGTAATTAGACGTAATGGCTTCTTATTAGGCTTTGCTGGATTTTGCTGAAATAGCTGGGTTTTTGTTTGTTAGTGGGGTTTTTTGCTTGTTGTTTTGGGAGGGTTTTTTTCTTTGTCTCTCTTTAATGACTGCACTAAAAATAAGGGTAGGTTTGTTTTCCTGACCCTCAGCTGTGAGTCAGTTAAAGGCACTGGGGAGATGATGCTTTCAGGCAACGTGTCCCAAAGGAATTTCATGTTACATGTAATCCTAAATATTTTTTTAATTATTTTTTAAAAATTCATTTCCAAGCTGCAGCGAAATTACAGTACAGCTCTGTCCTGTGTTGCCAAGAAACCCACCTAACTTATTTCTGAGCACAATGGCAATGAGTAAGTCTTGGAGTCATACTCTGGAACTTGATTACTGCTTAAGTGTCTTAAATTAGCAACCAAAAATTAATGAGAGTCATACACTATTTAAATGTATATAGTTTAAAATCCTTGTAGTAGTTTTTGGGAAAATGTTGTGTCTTGAGTGGAAATTCAGTTTGTGCTCTCTCGTATTCTCACAAGAAAAGGAGGAACTTGTTTGGCGGTGGTTTGGAATCTTGCCCTGTTACTCAGAGATGTATCTGAAGTAACAGAAGTGGGATATCTTGCTATGAGTTACATTCCTTTTCTCCTTTGTTTAAAAAGTTTCCTTTGCCTTAAATACCTTTGTAAATAAACGTGCTTAAACCAAGGATTATGGGATGCAAGGTGGTTGGATGAAAATATCCCCTTAAGCATCTCTGTCGTAAGATAAGTCCTTGGAAAAACATACTTAAAAATAGTTCTAAGTTCAAGTTTCTGTTTGTGGGAAGTGTGGGAGTGGTTCAACAAGAAAATACCAAAGACAGAGAGCTTGCCCTGCCTAGAAGTATGTCATGTATGAGATGATAGTGCAAAATCAGTAACAGGTTCAGCAGAGGGGATAAGCACAACTTCTCTCTGGGCAAGCTGTTCCAGAGCTCCACCACCCTTACAGCAAGGAATTTCTTCCTAACGTGATCCAAATCTTTCCTCTTTCATTTAAAACACTTCATTCTTGTCCTGTCACTATCTACCTGTGTAAAAACTGCCAAAAGACTTCCCAGGGAAACCAAAATTACCAGTATGTAGAAGAGAAATGCTGCATTTGAAGCAAGGTAGCTTGGGAATTCTCTAATTAGTGTGAAATGGATCGTGGGAGGTGGAGAAATGTGGATATTGAGTAAAACTAAGAATATTAATAAAGCAGACCTGAGTATTAAAGGAATTGATAAAGTGGGGAAGAATGAATCCAAATTTGCTGGCAAAGTGGAACCAAATCATGCTGCTCTGGAGTGAGTTTTCCAAGAGACATGGAGGGGGGAAAACAGACTTAAAATAATTCAGATGTAGTTGTCTTGTGTTGGTTTTTCCTATTTTATGAAGTATTTGGTTCAAAGATACTCACAGTGAATCAGCTGCAAATCTGAGCCTGTTCCTTGGAGTTTTGAAACCGTGGTTGTGATTGTGTGGCTGCAGATGTGGACCACTGGAGAAACAGCATCTCCCAGCATTTCCAGGTCTGCAGACAGCAGTTCCTGCTGCTACTTTTGGTAATGGGAGGTGAGAAGTTGATGCTTTTGCACTGACATCAATCCCAGTGAGGGTGATGGACACTGCACCTCACTGACAAAACAATGATCTCACTCTGCAAGGCACTTAGTCGGCAGCTAATTCTCTCTAATTGGTAAGAACTTCATGTTTTGAGGGTGATTTTTTTTTACCTATTTAACCAGAGATTTGCTGTCAGGAGTGCTCTTTAAGAGTCCTCACAAACCTAGAGGTCACTGAAATCTAGAAAGGAATCATAATCTCCTCTGCCCAAAGATCACATCATTAAGGTCCAAATATTGATATATTTTAAAGCAGTTTTTGAAAATAAAATAGGAGCAAGAGAAGGGGCTGCAACAGGATAGAGTACAGGTGGAATTGTTTCCATTTAATAGGATATATGGTTTGAACTCATACTCAACAGCTTTGTATTGCTCTAAATGGTGTGAGAGATTTTTCTTCCTGACAGTAGAATTGCAGACTCAGAATTTGTGCTGTGCACCATCCCACCTGCTTTATATTCCCATTTCATCTCTGTCAGACCACGGAGCCACCTCTCACAGCCTTGGAACTCACCTGTAATAAATATAAGGATTTCCAGGCAGGTTTTTTTTAAAAAAACCATACAGGCAATTTGACTATACTTAGTTTGCCTAGGTTTTGATGTATCAAGGTGAAATGGAGTATAAGAAAGCCACTCACTTTTTTTTTTTTAATCATGTCCAAAAATATACTGCAATATCCTTTATTGTCATTTGTTGTGGAATTACACATCTGGAAGCTGAACATAACGTGCTTTATGTGAGCTCAGACGTCTTTGGCTGCAGCCTGTTTGACCAAGAGGTGTGATTGAACTGATGGCAGAGCAGTGTGTCAAGAAACGTTTTCAGTGAATAGGAATATGATTCAGAGCTGTGGTGAGAATGAGGCCACTTAACAAAATGAAACCAATTATAATTGTTGGTGCTCTTGTGACCAGTTCAAAAGGTAGTATGAGAATGAAGTTGCCTAGAGATATTGTAAACAGGAGGAGTTTAGAATCTTAGTTTTAACTGCTCTCTTATTTAAATGTGACCTGGAGGAACTGTCTAGGGAAAATGCTGAATTAGAGAAGTGTCTCCTGTAGCTCCCCGAAGTTGCATGAAAGCAGGCTGATCATCTTGTAGCACTGTACTCACCTTTTTTTATTATAGTTTGCCATCATATTCAAAGGATTGTTTTGCATGAGAATTGAAGGCATGAATTGAAATAATCCCTGTTATTTGAGAAAGAGCCAAGTGTCAACCATCGAAAGTTACTGATGAGTTTGGCATTGTTGTCAGCAACCCAGAAGGGGCAGGGGCTTAAAATGCTAAAGAAGGATGTGATTGAAGGTTTGTTAACACCTCCTTTTGGAAGGCAATCTGCAAAAAATCACCTGATAGAGCAGGCTCAGAACTTCATCAAGAGTGCCTTCCATGGGCCACTTGGAACTGTTGGTCTGTTCTCCTCTTTGTTTGTTAAAAGTACAAAGAATTCTGTTGTCCATGACTTCCTCAAAAAGCTCCTGAACCGCCAATAACTGAAGAAGAAGGAACAAGCAAAACAAGCTGACAAGTGACGTATTTTTGCCTGTGTGTGGGTCAGGACCCATGGACCATGGATCTGAACATAAGCAAAGCATAAAGAGGCAAAGTTTTTCATGCTGGATCTGCTGAGGCCCCACTTACCTGGAATAAAACATCCTTCTGATGGCTGTCCACAGGATTGCCCAGGAAAAAGGTTAATAGATGAGAGAGAAAAATTCCAAAGGGAAAAAGGGTAGAGCAGCATTTTGAAACAGAAGATTCACTGTGGAGTGAAGAATATGGCATTGTTCCTTCCCTTGTCAAGACTGCTGTTAAATTCAAAGGTTCTGTCTTTGTTTTCCCAGCTAATTCCATCCCTCAAAGCCATGGCTTCTTGAAGTAGCCTTAAAGACTAATTCTTGATCTTATGTAAACCATTTTCATAAAGATTCATTTTCCTGTAGGTGCTTTTAATCATGCTGACAGTTCTGATGCTGTAATATTTTGACCTCAGGGTTGCTTTGCTCTTCATTAGTTTTGATGGACACTATGCAGGTCTGACCAAAAACTTTGGGGTTGTGATCACTGATTCTGGTTAAATGGAACCCCAAAAGTAGCACATCTGAGACATTTTTACAGATTTTGTATTGTAAAGTAAACTTTTAGTACTGGTTTGGTTTTTATTGGGTTTTTTTTCCCCCCTCTTTGCTCAATAACTGAGATTTTATAGACAGGTCAAGAATCTTCTATAGCATTCAGACTTTGTTTTTCTCTGGCAGAAGTGGCTTCTAAGAGAAATATTGTCACTGAGCTGTAGATGTCACTTGTGCCAATGCACACATCCACTCCCTTTCCACATTGTTTCCCATGACTCTTAAAGTTCAAAAGCTCTCCAGTTGCTTAGAAAAATCCTACTTGATATAAAAGCAGTAGGTGCCTACTTTCTCTTTATTTCTTGCAGGAGGTAAGTTTGTTACACTAAGACAATTCAAATATACTTTATGTGAAATTGAAGTAAGCCAAGCATGATTTTATAGATGAAAGCTTCTTACTCAGCAAACTTAATATGATAAACCAACAGCCACTCTGCTGTGCTTTCAAGTATGTTTTGATATATACCTCCTACAGGTTTTTAAACATGAAAAATGGCTCTAGAGGAAGTTCAACTGACTTGGAAAATTAAAATCAAGGTCTATGTTTTAGGATAACTGATGTATTCCCTAAAGAAGGAGGTATTTTTGTGCATAAAACCTGCCTCAAACCCTGGTGTTCCTGTGCATGAGCAGCAGAGCTGTAAGTCCATATTCACCCACAGAAATACCCACTTTTTACAAGGTAGACATACATTATTTTTATGTCTTGACACGTAGGCACATTTCCATCCTAAACCCCACTACAAAGCTTTTTTCTAATATTTGGAAATTTAGAAACATTAAGTAAGAGAAGAGTATTTACCTTTGAATCCTGTGCTGGTGGCTTTTACCCTTTACAGAGGAGCTCCTGAGGTTAAGCTTCAGTATAATCCCAAAACATTTTTCCAGAATATTTCCCTAAGTAACGTGTCTTGAATGACATTCCACGAAGTATTTCCTTCATTCCTTCTGCTTCTGATTCTTCTGTAGTTGTCCAAGTGTGATCAGCCTCAGGAGTGGTAGAGTGAGAGAGAAACTGCCTTCTGCAACTGCAGGAGACAGGCAAATTGATTACTTTCTGCTTGGGGAATCTGGTTGTGCCTGTTTGAGAGCCAGCCCTGCTGGGAGGCGGATCCCTCCCGAGTGCCCAGGAGCAGGAAGTGCCTTGGAGCAGCTCCCTTCAGAAGCCGCAAGTGGAGCAGAGCCTGCCTTGGAAGCACAGGTGTAAGGGCAGGCTTTGCTTTCTTCTGCTCCAAAGGGTGGAGGGGAAAGGAAATGTGGGTAGATGGATCTCTTCATGGCGGGGGGAGAAGTCCCTGCAGAATAATGCCTTTTACTACAGGATCTTAAAAACGTTTGAACTCCACTGCTAAGTTTGACCTAAAGTCTGAAGTGTGTGTCCAGCAGTAGAGGAACCTGAGCAAAGCCCCTTCAGTTCCTGGGCAGCATTAGGCACAGAGAGCTGTTTGGATATGCTGCTTTTCCCCATGCAGCACCTCAGCCGTGTTTCTGGAATGCAGTCAGTATTCCTGCAAACTAATTGACCAGAAAGACAAATACGACACCTTTCAAGGTGTTAGAGGTTAAAAAGCTCAGCAGCTGCTGCAAGCTGTGGGATGTTATGTCAGGCTGCCCCCGAGCTATGCAGCTCACCAGCATTGCATTCTGCCTCAGCTCAGCTTTGTGGGCTGTGCAGGGCGAGCAGTCGGAAGTAGCACAGTTGTTTCATCTTCAGGTGAGGAAGGAATAGGCTGTGGCAACAAACACTGCTCACAAATATTTCCGTCCATTAGATCTGGATGAATTGACAGCACTGCCGAGGAATGCCTTTTGAGACTAAGGGGCAGCACAGTAGGATTTTCAGACTGTAACAAAATAGATTATGTGGGAGAGAAAAAAGTGGAGGTAATTGTTTCCAGTCTTTTAATTACTTTGTTGAATTTCATCTCAGTTTTTCCCTGGTTTGACTTTGGTCTCGTAGCTAAATACTGAGAGGACCAGTTGTGTTCTAGCTGGTTGGTGAGAAGAAACAGTGCCAGAGTATCATAAACACATTTAAAATATCATAGGTTGTGTATATGCATTGAGCAGCAGTTTGGGAGTCCCTGCACTAAATCATACAATCCCACTGTAGAAGTTCTCTCTAAGAAGTGGGAATTCATTATCAAGGAGGGGCAGGGAGAAGAGCTTTATGCTCTTTTTTAACTCTGCAGGCCAAGCCAGCAAAGTTTTGATTATCAGCAGGGATTTTTATCCCCAGGATGATGATAAATAACTGAATGGTTTAGACCACAAATAGTTAAGAATGATGAAGATTGAGAGAAACTGGACATTTGAGAAGCAGCATTTCTATGGTCTCCTTCATAAACCAATTCTTCATGAAAAGAAAGATGAAAGATTAGATAATGAATCATAGCTCATGAGGGTAATGGTGACAAGGAATGTGGGGGTTTGAGCTGTAGGTGCAACACAGCTTTTTTTCTAATGTTTTTGAAGCTGAAAAATCTCTTGGGAGTGAAATAATTAAGAATTGAAGCTCTCATACTGGGATACTGGAGAATACTGAAGAATAAGGTCTTAAATCAAACTGAGGTGCTGATAAGTTCTGCTAACTATGGAGTGAATTCTTAGCACTGTTCCTTCCCAGCAAGGTGTAACCATAAATTCAAAGTATGAGCTTTGGCCTAACTTTCCCTAAAAGCCATTTGAGTTAATGATAATGACTTGAGATTTGAGGAGGAAGGTGCTGGTGTCTGGTTCCAAAACCTTCTGCTGTTGAGCTCATGGAAGCCAGACATTTGTCTTCTTACCCAGAAAATTGAATCAGTGTTCTCATGTCATTGAAATGTTGCTAAATTTCAGAACAACATTTTAGTGGAATTCCTTTGCTACAGAGAATCAAGTGCAAATTTCATATTCCCTAATGCTGTGCAGCACTCAGCTTGGATTGTTACTGTTGTAGAAAGTGCAAAATAAGGTTGAATTGTATTTTTACATTCCTCAATGGATGTCTGTCTTTCGGAGTCCTGTTTCCTACCATGTATAAGTGACAAGACAGTGACCTTCATCTTACAGTATGCTTCTTTTGTCAGCTATGGGGGGTTTTTTTTTTGCTTTTCTCTATTTAGTAAAGTATACTTTTTAGAGCCATTCATGCAAGTTCCTCCCTCTTCACTTCAAGTTTTACTTAGGAAGAGCAAGTTCAAAACATGGTTTGGCATGAGAGAGAAGTGCTGGGTAGGAGGCAGAGCTGAGATGATCCTGAAGCACTCTTACACAGGGAAATGCTCACAGTTTGAGAAGTTGCAAAACTGTGAACTTCCATCCAGAGACTCCAGCAGATTGTCCTGTGTTGCTTTAGATGTATAACAGGACTTTTATGTCTGTCTTGCTAGTTGTAAATATGATTGCTTTCTCTAGAAATAATTATTAAATTATTACTAAGCCCCTTAGTGTTTATTTAATGTTAGTATCTGCGGAAAATGTTGCATAGACTAACATGTTTATTAAGTAGAAAAAATAACTAATTAAATCTGAAACAAGGCATTTTATCTTTTCTTTCTCAATCTTCCCCTTCTTCTCCCTACTTCTGTCACAAACTCAGCTTTTGGAGATGTGAGAGTCTCTCTTGTGGCAGGATGCTGAGTGTTTCTTTTGATCTTCCCTCCAGGCTGGCAAACAAGCAGGACAGAGAAGGAGCTCTGTCAGAAGCAGATGTCATCGAGTCCTTGTCTCTGGAAAAGCTGGTTAATGAACACAAGTGTCTCTGTCAGATTGTAAGTAGATTTTAAGATGCTTTCATTTTCTCACATCTGTGTAAAGCTTCCATTAAGGCAGGAAATTGTGCTACACAGCATCAAAGTGAAATTTAGATGGAGTATTCACTGTCCTGTTAAGAAAAAACCCAGCAGGAAATCATTGTGGGGGGAGCCAAACACAGAAGTCTTTATGAAAACTACTTAATATTGGTCAGCATTTCAGATAATTTATCCAAATCAGTAGTCCCTGAAGTTTCCTTTAAGCCTTTGTTTTAATCTACCAGTTTCTTGGTTAACTACATGTGAGCTTTACTTTCATAATCTTTTTCCGATTGCAATAAGAGACATTTTGAAAGATAATGAGTTAAGCCGTTATTAACCAAAATAAGGAGACAGTTTTGCAAAACCATTTCAGCTGATATTTGTGGTGTAGAATTTAAAAATAATTTTAATGAATTAGGGAGATTTTCAAAATTTATAGAACACTACATACTGCTGTTATTTTCTCGAATAGCTGAGTTACAGGAGGGCATAGCTCTGTTTATTAAGTCATGACTCTCTGAGTGCTTTCCTTCAGTTAGTGCACTTTGCACTATGCATATGTAGCAATCATAAAAATCAAAATTGCAAGTTCATCCTTGCTTTTTCCAAAGAACTTCTGTGCCAAAAATATTTCCTTGAAAAATATTATCAGTCAAAAAAGACCTGAGAAATATTAGTGTGTTCCAGTACTTCTGAATTGGTTAATTTCTGACATGTGCCAGTAAAATGCCGTTCTCGTTCTTTACTCATATTTTGTGTGTAATTAGGAAAGAAACCAGATCACACACTCCTGTTTCATACTCAAATGGGCACCTTCTTTACCAGGCTCTTCAAGGATAAACATGGTCCCAAATTCCTTCCATGGGACGAGTCCTGGGGTCAATTTAAACAGAGGCATTGTGAAACAAGATACAAGGTTAGGCAAGGACCAAAAAACCTTTTGTTTCTTCTTATTCTTTTTGTTAGTTTTCCACTGAGTCTTTAAATTTTCCCACAAAGTGCCAAAGCAAATGGAAGGAGTAATTTGTGTTGCTGTTGGACAGTGTCAGAATTACATTCCTCTTTTTCTTAATTAATGTCTGTATATTTCATATTTCTGAATTTTTATATTTTATATCCAAACTGCAGCACCAATAATCTTGGTGCAAACTGAGAAGAACATTTCCCCTGTGCTGGCTGGTGTTTGATCTTGGTTTTCTCAGAGAAACAAGTTATATACATCTTCCATACATCTCCTTCCTGAGCAGGTTCTGCTGGTAGATATTGCAGTGTTCCATGGTGAAAACTGCTCACAGCTGAACCTTAATTTAAACATAACTATTTGGAAATATTTTTTTCTGTTGTAAATTGTACCTACCATATCTGACAATTTAAATTGTCTTGTCAGATGAAGAGAGAGCCCTGAGAGTTTTTCAGATGTGGGCATTGGAGAATTGGTCCTTTTAAGTCTTCATTCATAAACACAAATCCTGACCATGCTCAGTGTGAAATACCACCTCTACGTGTCAAACATGGCTGGATCTATTCAGTTGTTACTCAGGGAATGTTTTAAAAAGACACATACAGTGCTCCAAAACATTCTGGAAAACAGTTCCCAGGAGATCTTGAGAGAACTTCTTTTCCATGTTCTAAACTTGAATCAAGCCCTCTCTTTTGTCCCAATTAAAGCCCATTTTACTTGTCCTCCTGATATGAAAAATGAAGAGGAAATTATGCTTTTCATATTTGCAGTTTCACCTTAGGATAATAACCTTCAAAAACTTATCTCCTTCAGTATTTTCATTACCAATTTTGTCTGTTTTTAATCAGTTTCCTCTTGATTCCTTCCAGTCAATCCATTTCCTTGAATTACTCCATCCAAAGTAGAAAAAGTATTTCAAACTATTTTCTCAATGAGCTTTGCACTTCTCTTCCAGTAGATTTCCCTAGATCATGTTTCTCTCCCTTGCTGCTGAGAATATAATGACAAAAAGTTTTACTCTGGTCAAGAGGCAATGCCTGTTCTGATGTAAAAAATTAGCTTGGTTTGACAGCTTTTCTGACAAATTCACAGGAGATTTTATTTATCCCCAAGATGCTTATGAACATGTTGAATTTTTTTCCATGAACTGAAGCAAAGCTGATTCTCTTTCAGATTTTGCCATTTTGATTGATAAATATAACATGGACTATTTATAACCCACACTTCTCAGTGTTTTACAGGCCTCACAGTAAACAGTAATTGTTCAGCTAATTTCTTGTTTTCAGTCAAGGACTGTCTTCTGAATTGCAAATATTTTTTTCCCTCCTTCTCTGTATATTTACAGGAACCTTGCTCAGCGATCATGGGCTGTGGGAAAAAAATTGATAAATCAATCAAAAAAGGGTTATTTTGGCTTCTCCATATCATAGCAAAAGATTTTGATGCCTTAAATGAGCGCATCCAGAGAGACACCATGGAGCAAAAGGCACTTGAAGAGCAGAAGAAACTGGAGCGAGCTGAGCGAGTCAGGAGGATACGGGAGGAGAGGTATTTTCTTGTCTGTGATTCCTGCTCCATCCCTTCCTCCCTCCCCTAAGATATTTGGTTCATTCCTGTACACAGATCTTATGGGAACCAAGCTATAGGGATTTAAAGCTTACAAGAGTCTTTCTTGAGGTTTTTGCCTCTTCATCCCCTTTATTTGATTTGCTGCATGCTGGAAATGAACTGTGAATGAGAATTGCAAGGCAGTTGGGGAACAAATTTGGCCTTACTAATATAACTTCACAGAAGGCTGACCTAAAAAAAAATTCCTGTGATTTAATCTGAAGTTACTTTCTAAAATAAAGTATGAAGTTAGGCTCTGTAACTCATATGTGAATATCAAAGACTAGATATGAAAATTTATTCAACACTCTGCTTAATAAACTTATGGATACCCAACAGGTGAGGCTTGAAGGAACTAAAGATGATGCAGTGAGGGGAAGCTGGACAAGTGATTTATTAGTCCCCTTCAAAGTTCTTTCTGGTCTTCGGCAGCGTGCTGTGGTGCCTGGGAAGGACTGATGTGAATCATTTTACTGGGGCATTCTTAAAATACTTGCTGAGCACCCCTGTCCTCTGCTCTGCTGTATATAGGCAGAGAACTTTGAGTCTCAGTTACTGTGAGAGTAGCTGGGAAGTGTCTTGGACTATACTCTGGCTGTTGTGGTTTAAATAATTAAGGAAATTACTGAAGTACATTTTAAACAGCTGGAATCTGACATGGTCTTCATCCATATTTGACAAGTTTATAAAAAAATTGCTTTGCTCCAAGTCTGCCTTGTGTCCCTGCACAGACAAAACCTCCTGACCATGCTGGATTGTGTTTGGTTTATTCCATGCTGAGGTGTAGTGACATTGTTTTCTATAAAATCTATGGCTTCTTGATAATTCTTTATTCATTCTGCCTTTTTTCCCTTCCCCTACTCCCAAAAAACCCCCAAAAAACCAAACACCAAAACCACTGAAACAACATAAACCCAACAACGATGCCAAAGGGAAAAAGAAGAAGGAAATGCACCTGAGGAGGAAGAGCCTGAGCCTGGGAAATGTGGAAACCCCTTCCAGCCTATATCTGCTGTGATCTCTGAGGTAGGAGAATATGTGGAAACCTGGATCTGTTTAGAACCACCACTAACCAGTGTCTGAGAGATGATGAGGAAAAATGATCATTTAAGAGTTGTTCAAAGTCTGTCTGCCCAGCACTTTTCTAGTTTTTATTTTCATCTTGGCAGCCTTGTGTTGTGTGCATTGAATCAATGTTTTCATGATAAGAAAACCTCTATTATTGATTTGGGGACAAAAGTTTTGTAGACACAGTAAAATAAATGTAAACACATGACTGAAAACATTTCCTAATTAAGCTCTTGGGAATTCAGAAGTGGAAAATATTCAAGGTCTGTTAGTTTCTTGTAAAGTGTTTCAGTGATGTAGTGAGTCATAGCAAATCTCCCTGACTTCTTCAGCTATTCAGATTTCTGAGCATAACCTCTTTTCAGTTGAAAACAGACTCTTGAGAACTTCTATTAGTTTTGAAATATGAAAATCACATTCATCTAGTAAAGTTTCCCTAACCTGTGTTTCTGAGTTCGTATTTTTTTATGCAGTCGCCTGGAGATAACACAATCTAAAGAAACACGTAAACTTTTCCAGCAAGTAATGCAAACATTTGCTTTTCTCCAAGACAAAAGCACCCATATCCAGACAACATGTCAGGGCAGCTTCATGCACAAGAATCCATTTAGTAATAACATCAAAAGCAGGAAAATAAAGGTGAATATTGCAGGGATGGTGATTTAGTGATACAGAATTGTGAAGCAGCCTGTCATTGAGGTTGTATTACACAACAGGTGTTTCTCCAAACTGGGACAGCATTTTCTGGAGACATCTGTATTTTTAACTTACACATTTAAAAAAAATGTAATTGGGGAAAAAGAAAGAGAAGGTTGTTGGTTTTTCTTTTAATAGGACCAAAACTAAAATAAAATGGGCAATAAATCTAAAAATCCTTTTGTTGTTAATTCCCTCTCCCTTCCTCAGGATAGGATATTGGAAATTTAATTTCTCCATCTATTTGAAAATAAATTCTATGCTAAATGTAGGATATTTTAGGAATATTTTCATTTTTCAATAAGCTTCCTAAACTAGTCAGCTTACAACATTAGAAGTAATTTTAAAGAAATCTTGTCCTTTTCATTAGAATGAAAAGCAGCTGGAAAAGGAAAAGAAGAGGCAAAAGTTGGAGACTGAAAAGGCTCCCATTGTCTTGAAATCCCAGCCAGAGCCCCCGCTCTTATCAAGCAGCAGCAGCAGCCAAAACACAAATGACAGCAGGCTGGAAAGGTGCAACTCCACAACTGCCCAGCTTCTGCAGCACGCAGAGGAGAGCGACCAACAAGCCTCAGAATGCCTTGACTCAGGTAAAGCTGCTGCCTTTAATGTCATTTCAGGTGACTTTTCACATGCTCCTTCCTTCTGTCCATATTATTTGTCATTATACCAACATCAGTGACATCTGTTGAAAACACAGAAATGCAGGGACAGGTTAAAGAAGTTGGATTTCTTCATGGAAACATAGAGTTTGCATATATTTTATGCCACCAGTTTATTTTCTGTAGCAAAACATTGTGTGATTTACATTTCCCACAATTTTGTGTCTAAGATTGGACTGAAAACTCCAATGTATCTCCCCAACAATGGTATTAAAACCTGATCTAGGATATTGCCTGAATATAACTGTAGGATATGTAATGTTTTATTTCTGTTGAATATAGATAACAGTAAGAAAAAAAGCAAAAAACCGAAATTGAAAAGGGGCCACAGAGTAGAACCTGTTAATGCAGAGGACTCTCTCCCCAAAAATCCTACACCACCACCAGCTCTCCCACCAGGTAAGTGTTAAAACAATAATTGATGTTTTCATTTGTGATAGGTAATTCTTTAAAAGCCTCACTTGTGAGTGATGAAACTGGGCTGCTCTTCATACAGAGAGGAGCTACTGACCCTTCCTCTCCAGAAAAATCTTTGATGCAGTTCCCACTTCTGATATGAACTTCCAGCAGGATTGATTTGGTCTGTTCCATGGGGGAAAACATTATTTTCCAAACAAAACAACCAGAAACTTGATTACTTACTGAAGTGATAAAAAATAATTATATTTTTAAGGTAAATCACTTTATTTTTGAAGTATTTCATCCTTCTTCACCATGCATGCAATAGAGTACACAGCTTGGGCCTTTCTGAGTGCTTTGGTGTCTCCCAGGGAGATGTGGTTTCTGTACAGCTCAGAATAACCCAGTGCAGTCCTGGAATGCTCTGACAGTTTTTGTTTTCCTTTAGTTGGATGGGGAACTCCCAAACTTAATAGACTGCGAAAACTTGAGCCTCTTGGTGACAGCCATCATCCTGGTAATTGAGAGTATTCGGGGTTTTGTACCTTTCTAAACCATTCTCATTGTCACCTCTACATTCACTTCATTCTTCTTCTTTTTTCATTTCTAAATTTCAATTTTCATTGACCAGAAACTTTCCCTTTTGCTTAGTAGAAAGCATCTTTTTGATTTTTCAAGTCTGATTTTTTTTTTTATTAGGAAAAGAAATGAGTTCTCTCCAATTGCCTCATAAAGTTTAAAGTGGCATGGGATATCAGAAGTTGTTAATGATCTGAAGTTACTTGCACCTAAAAATTATAAAGTGCTGTATTACAAACAGTAGTTACTTGAAGAGTCCAAATACATACTGTATTTTAAATGAAAATTTTTGATTTTAATATCAAGGTGCAGTAGGCAGAGTCTTGAATCCATGCTTCAATAATCATTATTTTTTGTTTTTGGAAGATCATGGAAGATTGTTTTTCATGTGGTGAAATTTCATTTTTTCCTGAGTTTGAGATGTTAGCTGCTTCATTTTTCCTACATTTTTGTTTTTCCAATTTTGAAAAGTGAATTTGGAGACGTTTGAAACACAAGAACAAAAGGAGCTTTTTTGCCACAGAATCCAAAGGTGCCTGAAGGGGAAATAAGATTTCTAAATCCAAAAAATTTATTTGTCACAGGAATGAAATTCATGTGCTTAAAATGTGATTTGTAAACTTAATCATAAACTCATCTTGCTCTTTTTTTAAAGGCAAATAGAGAGAAGGCGGCAAGAAAGGAAAGCCAGAGGAAGAGGTAGGGAGGGGAAGAAAAGGAACTCAGTTTTTATCTGTGCCCAAGGGAGGTTTTGTATTCTGTAGCAAGAGCGTGGGTGGGACGAACAGGAAAAACCCTGCTTAAGCTAGATATTAATTTGTAAAATAAGTACAATAATTAAATAATTTTGGAAGCTAACAATGGGAGATGATCTCTTGACCAGAGATGTAAGAGCAAACTTGAAGTACTCAGAGTTTGCAACTGAATTCATGATATTCCCTACTCTTTGCTGAGATTAATTCATTCTTTTCAGGGATTTTGAACCACTCACAAGACTCACACTTGCAAATCCTAGCAAGAAACCATCAATTAGGAAAACACAATTTATAAATGAGAAGAGCTCTTCACATACATAGCCCAGCACTGTCAAACCTTTAGTTAGGTCCTGATTTCCAAGACCATCATTTATTTCTTCCGCTTAAAGCAGCTGTGGGGTGTTTAACTCTGTCAGTTTGAGATCCATTGAATCAGAATTACTGAGATTGGGAAGGACCCTTGAGATCATTGAATTCCACTGTTAACCCAGCACGGCCAAGCCCATCTTGCACTGATGGAATTTCCCGTCTGGCCTTGCCCATTTTCTCTCCCACAACTGTGTTTTTCAGTGGATTCTTACATATTTTGCACACTAAGAACCTGCTCCTGACTGGAAACTCATTAGAGTTTCCCTAAGAGCAGTAGGACCTACCTTGAATTCTTGATTTACAATAACCCCTGAATTGCATCTTTCTGAAAATCTTCTTTTCGCTTGGCCCTTCAGCAGAGAAATAAATCAGTGTTGATTTTTTTTTTCCCCCAGCTTTGCCCAAAATTCAAAGGTGGGTTTACAGGATTTTTCGGACATTCAAACTTTGTAATTGTACACTTACATTCACTAAAGACTGCAATTTTTCCAGTCATGCTAATAATTTGGGCACAACACGAGGTGATGAGTGCCTGTTTATTGCCAGTGGAGGATACATTTGCAAGAATGACAAACCTCTTTCATGATAGGAGGTAAAATGCTCTGCCAGACCTCAAGAAACTGCTGAATAAAACCATCCATTAGACAGATTTTCATTGACCTTAGAATCAGTGGTTGCTGTTTTCTTGCTGCTGCAACACTGAATTAATGCTATTAAAATCAAAATATTTACAACAATAAGATAAAATGTTCTAGTTTTGCTGATTAAATGTAAGGGTAACAAAAGCCTTGATCCTACAAACATGTCCACATATTCTTAGTGTAATCCAGCTTGTTTGCTTTTGTTAATCTTTGCTCAGGAATGCAATTTTAACAGAACTTGTTGCATCTGTAGAACAAGTTTCCAATTCTTCTTGGACAACGATGATTTATTAAAGCCGAATTTTGTGTTGGCAGGCCAGCAAGGCTTTGTTGGGGAAGAGGTGGTCTGTATAAACAAAATGGAGATTTGAATGCTTCAAAAAGCTGCTTTTATTTTTTTCTTGATTTCTACCTGTTTCCTCTTACCATCTTCCATATTATTTTGCTTGTGAAGTGCTTTGCATGATCCACTCTGCATGGTTTCTTTATTTTATATCCATTACAGATATTGGAGAACATTTGTTTATCTCTTCTTATGTACTTATTCACTTTGTCTGAAACAATTTTACCTCTTTAAATTTCTTTATTGACAAAAGGAAGTGCTGCAGTTTTATCTAAAAAATCTGAAATAGTTCTTTTAGAAAGTTGTTATAGCTTGCAAGATAAATGCCATGCATAAATGGTCCCAGAATTTTGGATTCTGCACAGTATTGCTGTTATTTAAAACTATATTGCAGCGCAGCCTTGACTACAGCAACATACAAATGTCAATGCTTCATTTTTCAGTTGTTATTTGTACACTTTGGATTTCTCCTTTCCTATTTTTAGGGATGTTTACAGATCCCCCTTGGGCCTGATCTTGCAAATGCTGATGCATGTATAACAAAATGTAATTAAAGCCTCGTTTGGCCAATCCATCTCTAGACATTAATTAGCACTCGGTTTGAAAGTTGCTTGGAGGAATTAGCTCTGAACCTGTAGAGTATTTCGTTTTGATTAAGGAAGCAGGAATTAGTAAACATCCTTTGAGCCAGGAAGGTGTTGGGTGACAGATTGATGTGGTTTTGTGCTCTGGAATTTCTCCCACAGATTTCTATGGGAAGCCTCTGCCCCCGCTGACGCTGCGCCAAAGGCCCAACAGTGATACCCACGATGTCATTGCTTAACTGCAGCACAAAGAGAACTTTAAAAAACATTTTTAAGAAATCCTATCTTTTTTTTACCCTTGAAGGAAAATTTTATAATGACATTTTATCGGCATGTTGCAAAACAACTTGGGACAGCTGAACATGGAGTTCATCCCGTTGTACTTAGGTGGTCAGACTTTATCATTTACTTTTCCCATCACCAGCTCTTCTTCAGGATTTATTTGGTTTACTGGTGAAAAGACAAGGCTGCAAACCTGAAGAAAAACCCCTTCAAGATCCCATAACACTGGATTGTACATTCCCACCGAGACCTTTCTCCAGGTGTTGTGCAGGTGTTGGTATTTTTTCAGGGAACAAATGATTCTAAAGCATTTTGTAAGATTCTTGTATGATAGGGTGAATATAGAAAGGTTAAACAAATATTGAGTATATTTTTCTACCTTTTTATAAAATGAGTTGAAAGTTTGAGTGGAGCCATGTACCTCCTACCAATAAAATGATACCTAGGGAGCATTAGAAAGCTGATAGTCAAGTGCATAAAAATAAAGTGGGTTTTACTCTTACATTTTGCTTACAGTTCCAATACTTTTTCTTAGGTATTACGTTACATATTTCATATCTGAAGCAGGGGGTAAGATAGAAAAATTTAAAATAAATACATTTTATACAGAAGAATGCTATTTGAACTGTCAGGAAGTTTTCTATCTGTTAGTCCCTTTGTTTTGTTAACTGAGTTTGGCATAGGTAATAAATTCTGTGGAAAAAAATAGAGTTGGATACTGTATTGTCTACTACAACAAACCAGAAAATTGACAAAATGGGAAATTTGCACTAATTAAATCATCAATTTTGATGGGAAACTGAATTAGCCAGTATGCAGATGAGTTTCAGCCATTTTTAATCTCAATAATAATAAAATACCATCTTGCAAACTAAAGAAACCTCGAGTTTTGAAGGATTTATATAATACTTCCATATAATGTGTTGAAAATCACATGTGATACACAAACAACGAGGGTTACAATTTGTTATATTCCTATTTTAATGTTTTACTGTTACATTGGAGACAAGCAGTGGTGTATTTGTAAAGGCTCATTGTTCTGCCACTTCATGACATCCAGGATGAAGCCCCCATTCCAAGGGGTTTTTTGCAGAAAATCTGGTAATTTTATATTATCCTCTGTCTTCAATAACGTGGTTTGCCCAAAGGAGTTTAGATGTTAAAACAATTTGGTGTATTCAGTGTTCAGCACTTTGCTATTGGAAATCTTTGCCATACACCCCTTGCAGCAAGGACTTGCACAAACATCTGCCATATTAAAATGAAATTATTAAGGTTTTTAAAGAACATGGTGGCAGGTGGAATGTTTGGAGTGGCTGGAGAGGGTTATTCCTCTAAGTTTGCTATTTCAGTGAAAGGATGAAACAATTTCTGTGGCTACCAGCATAAGAATACTTTTGTTGTATTCAGTTGAATTATTCTCAGGATTTGGTCATTTTCCTTTCAGACAAAAACAATTCTGAGTGGAGGGGAGGTTGCATAAAAATTATATTTGCAATCTCAACTTTACTAACACTAGCACTTAAGTTTTTGGCTTAAAGGCTCTACTTTTGCAGACTTACTTTTTTACAGCTTCCATTTCTAGGAATGTATTAGCCTTATGTTTTCCCCCTTTTCTAAAAAATCCATGAAAGTCTTTATTAAAAGCAAAGCTAAATACTGCTGTGGTAATGAAATTTGAGAAACTAAAATGTTGATGCTTACATACAAACTGTGTGTCATGTGTGTTGTGTGTGTGGACACATGTATCATTTTTGATTTTTGCTTTTAAAATAAATTTTACCAGTATGTGACCAAAGGACTCAAAAATGTTTTGTAAGTTTTTGTTTTATTAATGTGCTTTGTAATGATTTACTATGGCGGGGTTTTTTTCAGTAATTTATACTGCCATGACTTTTTATTTGCTCAAGATGACATTTATGTATAGAATAAAACTAATGCAAAGCATCAGTGTGTTTCCTCTATTACCATAAATTTACAATTTTTGGAAGTAAGTATAGACATAAATATTTAAGGGCTGCAAGTCTCATCTACATTGCTAAAACGTACAAAGTAGAGACCTTATAGACAGAATCTTTGCATATTTTTGAAGGAGAAATGTGATCAAATTTAGAATATATTGAGAGGTAAGTTAGGTGTACATGTATACATATAAAGTGCTTTGATAGTGTACTTAATATTTGAGAGATAACAGTTGTGCAGCTGTAAATAGAGAGCACAAATTATATTTTGCAGATTTTTGTTATCAATAACCTCCTTCAAAATGTATCTGCATTCAGCTAAGAGTATTTCTACTTAAATACGGGAGTGGCGAGAACACAGAAATGTTCTATAAGCAGAACATTTTGTATTATCTCTGTGTAACAATTTAAATACATTTTGGGCAAAATATTTTAAAGGTAAGTTAAATGTATCTTCTAAGAAGGAATAGTAGTTTTCATGAACTGAATTAATGTGAAAGAGAATCAAAAGAAGTTGTTCAGGCTGTCTTCCCTTTTAGATAAATCCTAGAATCCGCAGAAAGACCTTACTCATAGATTTAAAGGTTTTAAAATCAAAATTATTAAAAGTAGGCATATTTGGTATCCATTAGGTCTCTAGTGTGAGGTTGGAAAGGATTGATGGACAGTAACAAAGTAAGCAGCATAGATTTTTTTTTCCCCTTTGACCAAGAATCAAGCAGTATTTTTTCAGTAATACATTCGAGTATTTTAGTGGAAAGCTTAGTGCTGTAACTTCAGGATGCTCCCCCCTAACTCTGTCATCATGTTAGCTCCCTGCCTCCTGGGATTCATTCAGTTTGAAGTACTTTACTATTTTGACTAGATCATACCCACCAGTGTTTCAAGAGATGCGTTTGTAAATGGAGTAACTAATGGAGCCCATTGTAAATGCAATTTGAGACAAGTTTATCTGCAGCGGCACATGAGAGGTACAAATTGCAGTTGCATTTTGCTGTTTGCAGTTCGGCTGTGCTGGTGGTGTTGCTGATGAGCGGATTAATTGGAGTCTTTCCTTCGCTTCTGCTGGTTTCAGACACAGTAAGCAACGCCGATGGCATCATCTAGGAGAATATAGCCATAGATTCAGGGCAAGGTGACTCATCCAGCAGAGCTTTTTGTTTTATTGGTACAGTAAAATCCAATTATTGTGTATATTTTCTGGTATGGTACTGGCCTTGGCAGAATTGCGACCACAGAGAACCAGTTTCTATACCAGTTTTGTTCTGTATCTGTTAGTAAAACTCCTTTATCAAAAAGCCTTTCAGGTTTCCTTCACCTTTAATATGTAGGAGGTCTCCGTTTTGCCTCCAGGCCCTTTGTCACAACCCTGATTGAAACATTTTAAATCAGCTTTCAGGCCTGATGCTAATCTGCCTGAGGTGAGCAAAAACGCTCTTAGTCTTCATTAGCTGGTGCCTGAAACTCAAATATTTATCTATACGATAGCACTCCTGCCTTTACCTTTGCACCCCTTTCCAGTCTGGGCTTCAGAGGCCAGGTTCAGCCTGCAGAAGCTTTGATTAAAACTGCTCTTAAAAAAGTTTGCTGCTTCTACAGGGCCTGCTCTTAGCCAGAGAGTTGGCAAATGCTGATGGACGCAAAACGGAGGGTATGTGGGGATTTGATTTGTTTTTTGCTAGACACAGTGATTGCAGCAGGAGATGGCAACAGAGCAGGATCCCCGTCCTTGGAGGAGCAGTTTGCAGGTCTCAAGTTCTGTTCAGTTGAAGGGATCAGATGAGAGAGAGATGATCCAGGCATGTCTCAGGTTTTAGTGCTGCTGAACCAGAGACAGCTGAGCTGGGGTGCATCCTGATGCCCATTCCCAGAGAATGGTCTGTCTGAAAGTGTGAGAGGTTTCTGTGAATAATTCTCAACCCTCCAGTACTTTTTCACGGCAGTAGCCGCGGGTTAAACCGGAGCTGATCTCGGGTGTGGTTCAGATCAGCTGAGCAGCAGCTCTAAAGCCTGGGCCAGCCAGGAATAAAGGTCTGGTGAACAGGCACAAGCAGGGACATGATGGGGATGCGGATGCTATCAGCTCCTGGGATGAGGATCAGGTTTGTAAATTGATTAAGTGAGAGAACGGGTGCTGCCTAATCCTCGTTTGTGTGCTGGTGAGGCAGAGGAGTCAGGATAGCACTACACCCTCCCACGGTTAAAAAAAAATAATCAGGTTTAAAAACAGAAAGAATTTTTTACTGTGAGGATAGTGAGACTGGGGAACAGGTGTCCAGGGAACTTAACGGATGCCCCAACCGTGTTCAAAGCCAGGTCGGATGGGAACTTGAGCATCCTCTAGGGGGTTGTGTCCCCCCCACCCATGGCCGGGGAGGTTTGGAGCAGATGCTCTTTAAGGTGCGTTCCAACCCCTTAAGCTTCTGTGGCGCTGTGAAAAACACTCCTTTCCCAGCCCTGCAACACCGGGAGCGAGAGCGGGCGGGGCCGGGCCGCGGCGCTGCCTCCCCGCCCCGGGCAGCTGGGGCCATGCGGGGGCT